>VYZT01064652.1:0-10467 GCA_013400735.1 Pomatostomus ruficeps
AATCCGTACCACCGCCACATTTTCTCTTAGATAAGCATGCTTTGAAATGTTCTTCTGTATTATCTTCTGTGATTTTACAGTCTTCTATACTCATGAAAATGCTGAGTAAGAAGAATTCAAAGTTTATTGAATTAAAATTGAGTAACCTCTAGAAGAAATTGGCTTACTTAAATGGAAAGTAGACAGACAATATAAGAAAGTCCTTGTGTAACACCATAAAATAGCATCACTGTTTTTCTGAAGCAAGAATTTGAGGTTGGTTTCATGTTCAAGACAACAGTACCACTTCTTTTTGGTTTCAATTACAGAATAATGAATTTGGAAGGGACAGTCAGAGATCACTTAGATCAACCCCCATCTTACATATCCAGACCCACGCTCATTCAATCCAGTAAGGTTGCACAGGGGTTTGACCTGTTAAGTATCTCCAAGGAGGGAGATTTCATAGTCTCTATGTAAAGCCTGTTCCAGTATTTGGCCCACTCAGTGGAAAAAAAGAGACCTTAAAATCCTTTTACCTAGCTAATATTTCCTATGTTGCATCTTATGTACATTGTCTCTTGTTCTTTTGCCAGGTGCCTTTGAGAATAGTTTGACTGAGTCTTCTCTGTACCTTCCAGTTAGACAAATACAGAAAGCAATAAGGTCTCCCCTAAATTTTAGGATTGAATAGACCCTTTTCTCCTAACCTCCTCTTGTACATTCTGGAGGAAAGTCTGTAAGTTCATCACAGAAAAGGGAGACATAAGAAGGACAGAGCTCTCATAGTTTAACTTCAGGCAATTTTCTCAGATACATGAACTTATGCTCTTAAATACAGTCCTTCTGAATCATGTTTTAGTCAAACATATTTTTATTTATGATATATATATATATACATCTTTCTACAGATATCTAATGTGTTTATGAAATGTGTATGCGTGTATAAATTTAAATACTTAAGATACACACATATGTTAAGTCTGTATGTAAAGACGTGTCCTCCACTATGACTACTCTGCCATCCTGATTCCAAAAGGTTGCAATTTATTCTTTCTGGAAGTAAACGTCTCTTTTACTTTTCACTACTTAACATAATTCTATTCAATAATCTAAATAAAGACACAAACCTCATTTTTCTTCAGCACAAGAGGCAATGGACACAAACTGAAATATAAAATGTTCCCTCTGAACATCGGGAGATGCTTTTTTGCAGTGAGGGTGACTGAGCACTGGAACAGGTAGCCCAGAGAGGTTGTGGGGTCTCCATCCTTGAGATACTCAAAAGTTGTCTGGACATGGTCCTGGGCACCCAGCTCTAGGTGACCCTGCTTGAGGAGAGCATTTGAACGAGACAACACCCTGAGGCCCCTTCCAGCCTCAGCCAGTCTGTGAATCTGGACATGAACGTTTCATGGTTAGTTGAGAATGATAGCAGCACATTCTGGTCAGAATAAATATGAGGAAAGGATTGTTTGCATGTTCATGCAAAACTTTTATGCCTATGCATCCATCTATATTTTAGCTCATGTCACACTGATTTTTTTTTATTTTCCTTGATCGAAATTAGGTATTTAGAAAGTATCTTGTTAAATTGTTGCTGCTTACAGGTTGTATAACTTCGGAAAAGCTATCTGTGACTAAACTTTCTTTTATAACACAGGGATAAAACTTACTTCCTTTTCAATTTATTTTAGCATATGAGATAAAACTTTAAAAACAGTGTCTTATCAAGTCCTATTGGTCAGTGGTGGAAGCAACAAGGACTCTAATGGACTACTGGATATGATTAATCCGTGGTATAGTGGGGGAGATTTTTATAAACCTGGTATGATTTGGCAACTGATGGTATTAACAGCAGACTGGTTGCAATTTACCTTTATTTTCAGACTACATGGTTAGGCAAACTTGTCTATGTTACTTTAAAATGCATATTACTTAAGTAGGTCGTATTAAATGCCAAGCTTCAGTAGTGTTAAACCTGTGCTTTGCTCTCTGCACTTTATAAAAATAGACATTTTGGATCAAACTTTACGTTTGGTGTAGAACCACAGTCTTGTACATCAATATCAGACCTTGAAGGAATGGAGTACTTTAATTCAGCAAGAGACTTCTGTGCACAGGAAAAACACAACATGGGAAGTGCTCAACTTGTGTTCATGTTTCCCTTCCAATCATGAAAGATAGCTAGGTTGTAGGAAAATAGATTACTGTTATGTCCATTTAATAAATGTAACTTTGAAAGCTAACTTGCCGAATGAAGTGTATTTTTGTGAGGGGTGCATGTGTCTGTTGTGAATTGCACAGGTGCATTGAAAATCATTTTGTTGGCCAACAGACACAAGTAAGACTGTACGTATATGCAATTGTTCACCTTTAGTAGATCTGCATTTTTGACCAGAATATTGCAGTCTGGTATTCACTATTAGTGTTTTTTCGCATCTCTCAAGTCTTGGAAAGAGTCTTTCTGTTCTAAAAATACCAGGCATCAGCTCTGGGGGATACGCTGGAGTGATTTCTGACAGCATTACATGCAGTATTCATCAGAATTTGCTTGTGGTATGAACTTTGTATGTTGTCCTGGATTGCTACTTAGCTACTTCTCTTCTACTTTAAAATACTGAATCAAGTTTGGATTTAGTGTCTTGGTGTACAATTATTTTCCTTTTTCTTTAAACCAGATTTCGTGACTGCAGAGGCCTTCAATACCTACTCACAACTCAGCTGGATGAAGTGAAGAGATTCCAGAAGATTGTAAGAGAAGCAGTGAAAAACTTAGAAGGGCCCCCTTCTAAGCAGGTTATTGAGGCTGCCACTATCTGCCATTTGCGACCTGTTAGACTTCCACTTAACAAGTATGTCTTGAAAATAGAAAATATACCTTGAATGTGTATTAAATTTTCCTTTATTTGAAATAACATACTAAAGTTTTGACTGTGTACTCAGGAGCTGTGTGCACACAGATACCACAGATCCATTTGTTAGAATCATGACCTTCGGTTTTATTTTTATAAAATATTCTCATGTTAGCTATATTAGTGACATATGACTGTTATTTTGTTCTTTTTTAGGAATTTTGTGTGGTTTTCTATGTTGGAATAGGGGCTTATGATAATTTTGTTTCTGATGAAATTCTGAGTGCATCTATTTTCAATTTTCTGTATTGCAGCTGTGTCTTTTGTAAGGCTGATGAATTGTTCACAGAATATGAGTCAAAGCTCTTTATGCATAGGTAAGTTCATAGCTTTATAAAGTTATCACTGTTAGAAAAAGTGAAAGTTGGATTTGTTTATGTTTTCTGAAATAACTTTATGACCAAATGACAGCAACTTTTTGCTAATGGCTTTCATAGCAATCCTATTAGATTTAATTTTCTGTGTAAATTTCATTTGAACAAACTGTCCAAGGAATGAATACGTACCACTTTCTGTCAAGCTGCTATAATATGACCATCCATTTGAAATGAAGTGTTGGCATGTTCAGAAAGAATGTGTATAAATACAAGTATGCTAATTAAACACATAATTCCTATTTGTGCAAATATTTATTTGCAGTCTAGCTGTAAGTGGTATAACACCATCCTCATTCAATGTTACAATGAGAGAAGAGCTCTCAGGATGAAGCTGAAAGAAGGGTGACATCAACACAGGGTGTGAGAGAACTATGCATAGTGGGCAGTACTGAGACACAGATTACACTCTGCATGCTTTCTCTTGGACTTCTAGCTCTCATATCCTTCACAATGTCAAAATTGGATTTGAAAGTCTTGAGGTCACTGAGAAAATATTTTGAGAAGTCTTTACCAGTGGGAGCTCCATTGCCTCATGACTGCTAGAATTGGGAAGCATCTGTGTATTTCTAAATTAGCATTATTTGTCAAGGAGAGAACTGGGAAGCTGTACTGTTCTTTCTCAGTGCAATACACAGGAAATTTTGCATCAGAGTTTAACTGTAATTCTTGCTTATTTAAAAACTCAGAATTGAATTTTTTTTAATGAATGTGACATTAAAAACTACTGAAAGATTATTTAGATGTGTAAGCCTTTACAAAAACTATTGATGATTTTGAGCTGACAGAATGGTCTGAGGATTGGTGCCAAGGTCACTGTGTTCAAAGCAAGCTATTGATACATTAGGTAATAGAACAGCTGTTTATATTTGCTTGGCTTACATTATCCTTTCATCATATATAAGAAGGCTGAAATAGACGGTGAATAAGTACAGATGGATGTGGAAGTACAAAATCAGTGATAAATGCTGTGTTGGGTTTGTTTTTAAGTGTAAAAGGCCAAATGGCAATATTCGAGGAGATGATAGAAGACCAAGAAGGGCTTGTCGATGACCGCTTGCCCACCACAAGCAGAGGGCTCTGGGCAACCAGCGAAACTGAGCGTGCCTTGAAAGCTCTTCTCTCCTTTGCCAAAGCCCACCGAATGGATGTCAGGCTTACCGAAGAAGGGAGCATATTCCTGGAGCTCTTTGAAGCATGGAAAAAGGAATATAAGGTACAGTAAATTACATGGTGAAGAAAACAGTTGTGTGGTCCATTTATTATAAACAAATTGAAGCTGAATATTAGCACATCTAAGTTGTATTCCTGAAATTAGGCTTTGCGTACACCAGCCTTTTCCACAGTGTTTATTACAGGATTTGATTTGAAATTACTTATATATGATTTAAGAGTTTCTAAAAGCTGTACTGGCTACTAATCAAATTACTAAGCAATGTAATTGCATCTATTAGGACCATATAAAGATATAATTAAATGTGTTCATCTGTTTACTTAAATCAGAATGTAGCAAGACTCAGCACATCAACACTGGTCCCTTCTGTAATTCAGTTTACCTTCAGTCTTGTGAAGAAGGAACAGCTTTTTCATGTGCCTTTATGTTAGGAAGCAAAAGGTGGAACTAATATGCCAATGAGAATGAAGACAGTGGTTATGATTCCATCTGTTGTGACTTGAAAATACTGATTCAGTGGTCTGTACTTCTCTAATCTACACTGAGCTACAAGGATGATGCTCTGTGAAATAACTCTTACTTTATTCAGCATTCGTTCAGTTTTGCAAGTCATTTTCTTTCTGAATTTTTAGTTGCATTAATTATTGTAGTACTAATAGCTGTAGAAGAAATGAGAGACAGCTATTTATAGTATATATATTGTTTACATAGAGAGGCTGGAAAAGAAAGCAGGCAAAATTATGTCTCTACTGCTTGTTTTCCTTTGTAATTTGTTGTTGCTGAATACTGTAAAGAAATATTATCTCTTCCTCCGAAAAGATTCTCACATTTTACATTGTATGGCAGAGTCATGTAGGTGTAAGTCAGTTCACTTCTGCTGTTTACTTGTTTGGGGTTTTCTTACAGTTGCTTCATGAGTATTGGATGGTCCTTAGGGATCACGTGTCTGCTATCGATGAACTGGCAATGGCGACAGAACGACTGAGAGTGCGTCATCCTGATGAGCCAAAGCCAAATCCTCCAGTTCTCCACATTATAGAACCACATGAGGTAAAGTACTGGGCAGGACAGAATGGGTTTTTTCCTGAAGGAACCTAACTCCTGCAAAAATAAAATCTGCATCTGGACCTATATATAAGATCTATAATATGTCTCTGTTTCCATTTCAGAACGGCTTCGTGGAGTATAGAATTCTTACCTATTTCTACATTCAGTACATGGGACCTTTTGAGCTTGTAACTGTTCTTTTGATGTATTTTTGTTAGCCTTCTGACAGAGAGGCATGTTTCCAAAAGACTGCTGTCCTTTCAGCAGCAACAACTTCCTTCCTTTATCTACAATTGCCCAGTTTTCCAAGCTGGTGGAAAATTAAGTTGACCTGATTCCTTACCCATATGGATACTTTCCACAAGCACCTATATAAAACAGAAGTGAGCACCTAAAAGACAAATCTTTTTTTTGGTATTTTGAAATTTCTGAACTACCCCTAGGAGACTCTATTCATGATGATAGAGAAAATGCTGAGTTGATTTAACCTCTTAATTTTTACTTTTATTGCACCAGTAGAAGTATATTTTCTATAGACACATTCTGTACTTTTTTTCAGTGAGATTCAGATAGATAAAAGTGCTTCTTTCTGTAAGGAAATAAATTTCATCTCTGTATTGAAACAGTTTTTTAAAAGGAACACTTTTCTTAACAAATATGTAGCAAAGTCTTAAGATCTCTGTACGTATATGCAGCCATAAAAGAAACACCCATTACTTTCGCCTTCATCCTTCAGGTGCCTGCCTCATCTGCAGTATTAATAGCTTCTCCACTATCAACTGTAATTAATCTAAAAAAAGTCAGCTTGATATTTCTGTCTTTTGTATAGGTTAAATGAAAAGTGGAAAATTCTAAGAAGTATAAAGAAAATAATTAATTGTTTCTTGCACATTGTTTTTGGAACCAGCAGTTGAGTCTAGGATATATATACAGAAATGTAAGAAAACAGATGATAAATTGAATGAAGTTGAAAAGATACTTCTAAAAATCAGGTTATTTTAATTTAAGTTTGTTTCTGTAAAGAACCAATAATACAAATTGAACAATAAAAACCAATTTTATGTACCATTTGTGTCTCAGCCCATTCACAGTGCTGTGTTCGTAGTGCATACAGGAAAGGAATAGATAATCCATTTTGCCTGGGGAGAAGCACATCTTAAATTTCCAGTATGAGCTGTTTTTCTATCTGTCCCCAGTAAATTATTCAGCTGAATTTTACCAAAAAAAAAAAAATTTAAGCCTTATTGTAAAACTTAACCTTTTTTTCCTTTTTTAATACATATTAAATGTTATTTTCACAGGTAGAACAAAATCGAGTGAAACTTCTGAATGACAAGGCAGTTGCCAAGTCACAGCTTCAAAAGAAATTAGGACAACTTCTGTACCTCACTAATCTGGAGAAAGTAAGATTCATGATTCCATGGTCTTTACCTAAGTGATGTACTCTGCTTACCTAGGGGAAGGAATCTACCATTATTTTTATGTAAAACTTCCATCTTAAAGAAATCGTATTTTCTGTGAAGTTTCATTGCACTTTGAAATTCAGTGTGCTGTTCTTTATGTTGCTGTGTACTCAGAAAATTATTTATTGCATTATATATTTTAATTACTTGCTTAATTACATGCTTATTAAACTATGAACAAGTTTCAGATACTTAAAGTTTTCATTAAAACCAACTGGGCCATGTTTAGTAGAAGCCTTATAAAATTATGTACATCTCCACATACCTTTGGTATTCTACAAAGAGCTTACCTTCTGAAACAGGACAATCATGTCTGGAGTTTAAATAAGTGTGAAAAAAAAAAAAACTCCAGACAAACCCCATGTATTATATGTTATTTTAATCATCATGTTTGAGTAAGTACAATTATTATAAAGTAAGCATAGTTAAGCAAAATTTAAGTGTTTTTACAACAATATGAAGCTGATAGAAAATATGAGGAGTTTCTTTGACGCTTGTATTTCAGCAGGATTTTTCAGAGCTTTCATAGAGCTGCAGATGCCACCCGAAGGACTGCAGTATGAAAAGTGCTCCTTTTGCTTACCATAAATTACATATTTTTCAACTCCTCAAGATGGACTTGAGTACATGAATATGTTTTTAATTTGTACATATAGTGTTGTGGTTTGGTTTCTTTTAAAGGCTTCATTATTAATTTTTTCTAAAGGCTTGTTTTAAATACAGAATAACAAAATGCAAAGCTTTTTTTTTTTTCCCCCCCAAATTTATAGTCTCAGGATAAAACTACTGGGGGAGTTAACCCAGAACCATGTCCAATCTGTGCACGTCAGCTGGGAAGACAGGTAAGATACTTACTCAGCAGGTTTTAGTTTTAGAATATCTTTAGCTAGAGCTGAGCCAGTTGTGTGTCAAATTGTCAAGATCTGATTTTAAATGAATGTTGTATTGAAACAGGGAAAATGAGCTGTTTCCTGTAATGGACCAACCAGCCTCTCCCCTGAAATAACATCTTTCTCAGTTGCAAGCACCTCTATTGCTTTTAGCTTTTGACATTGGTGCATAAGTGTTCCAAAAATGTGTGTTCGTGATTGCTTTATAACTCTGAAATTATACTTTTGTCAGAAAGATTTCGTTCCCATTTGTAAGCTAACAGAATGAAGAAGTAGGTAACCTTCTGTTTTATATATTGTATTTTACTGTAACTGTTCTTATTGATAGTATTTTTTTATTCTAAAGAAAAGGATGTTACTTATGTAAAAAGTAGCAAAATCCAATAGAATAAATACAGGCAACATGGATTTCTTTCCCTACCACTTGCCTGCTGAACTGCAGGAGTTGAAATTCAAGTGAGACTTAATCTATACCATAAAGTACAAAGGCATAGTTTAAACTTGACTTACCATGCATTAAAGAAAACATGAAAGGACTCCTATACGGTCAAACCAAATTGTCTCTTTTTTTTTTTTAGGGCAGCTATTTTAAGGAGGTTTAGCTTCTCTTTGCTTTATAGACATGTGTAAGCATGAACTGCTACCACGTTCCCAAAATCCCCTCTGTGCTCCTCTTCCAAGGGTCATACAGGTTTTTACAGAGAACAGCTGTTAGTCCTGTTAAATGAATGCCATTATGCTTTACCTCAGAGCTGGAGGAGCTCACTGAAAGGGAAAATAATCTCTTAACTTTCTTTATCTTTTCTTAAAAGCAAGACTGCTGCTTTAGATGATAGCAGCTTTCATGTTGCAAAGAGCTTTTAAAATACTTTGCATCCTGTTTCTGCACAATTGAAAGAACCTTACAAAGCCTCTAAAAGACTTTCTGCTTGATAATCAATCGTTTAGTCAATTCCTTTTGCTACTTGGTCCCATGAAAACTTTTAGTTTTCCTCTTGGAATGGCCTACAGAACAGACTAGTACAGCAAAACATACTATTTTGAGTTTCAAAACTACTGGTCTACAAATTGCTTCTCTATTATAGAAGGTTATAGCTGACATGAGCCTAGATGTTCTGGGCTCACAAAGGGAGAACAGCTTCTGCAATGCAGTCTTTTGTTTCACATATATTCTGTCAGAAAGAGATTAAGACACTGTGTACAAAATCCTTCTTCTTAAGTCCAAAGATGTTGTCTAGGACTTAGCAGTAGGGAAAAATTAAAGCATTTTTTCTATCACTTACTAAATAAGACCAATGTAGTATGAATGCACAGATAAAGAATTTTACAGAAGGCAAATAAAACATTTCTTAAATTTTTTTTAAAATCATGTAAATACTTAACTTGTATATACATAAAGCATTAAGAGTCATCTTTCACAGAAATGAAAGTTTTTAATGTCTTTCCTGAAGTTCAAAATTGAGAAAGTGCAAACAATGAACAATAAATGCAGAGACTTTCTTTAGATCATTAATGTCTCTGTGCTGGAAAACTTTGAAATTCAGTCTTTTTCGCAGCTGGAGTGCAAAAGTTCTAAAATTCTTTACTCTGATGAGTATCATGAAAATAAGGTGATTCTCTATGAAAATGTAATTTATCATAGATTGGTACACTGTTTTGCACTGATCCAAAAGTGAAACTGTGTTGTGTTTGGGTTTTTTTTGTTTCCTGCATAGTGGGCAGTGCTGACGTGTGGCCACTGTTTTTGTAATGAGTGCATAGCAATCATCATCCAGCAGTACAGCGTTGGCACCCGCCGGAGCTCAATTAAATGTGCCATTTGCAGGCAGACAACATCTCATAAAGAAATATCTTATGTCTTCACTGCAGAAGCTGCAAATCAGGAGGATGATATCCCTGTAAAGGTGAGCTGTTTGCAGGAGCTCCATGTCCCAGACTTCCAGCAGTGCATATTTGTTGTGTTTTGTTGCATGCTGCATTTAGGCAGACAAATGTACTATATAGTTTTATAAACAGTTTGTCCTAATGACAAAACCTCTAGACACAAACGTGTAGGAATTCAGTCCTGATTGCACTGTTGTATCTACCTTTCTTAGTAGTGGGGGATTTTCATTGGGTTGAAGGCAGGGGTGAGGAAGAGACAGCATCTCCATGAGTCTTTAGCAAAACTGAGGCATATGTAGTGCATAGGTAGATGTTTTCTCTGCATAAATGTCTTGTAGAATGTTGTAAAACCAAAAAATCCTATGGCTATTGCAGTTGTGGAAAAAATAGAGGATTCTGGGTTAAAATGCAAAGGTAAAAGAATTGGTAATATTTTGGTTTAGATGATACTGCTATCTTTCATTAAAATATGATGATATACAGCTGGATGTAACTTGTCATTATTTTAATCTGATTAGAATAGTTAAAAATAATAACTAGTTGTGCTGACAGACTTCCATGATATCTGTGCAAGTCTCCTTGAACCTTGCACAATTTCTAGGGTTGCTGCCCTTTATTGAATACAATGTTACCACGTTCACACTTGTAATTTATTTCAACCTCTCTGGACAAATGGAATTCCATTTTATGAGCAGATGATTCCTAACACAAATTATTAAAGTAGTTGACAGTATGTGGCAC
>VYZT01064652.1:10494-54071 GCA_013400735.1 Pomatostomus ruficeps
AGTAGTTGACAGTATGTGGCACCAGGGAGAATAAATAGGCCATATTTTTCAAGTGCTGCTTCTTAGAACATCACTTCATGCAGGGCTTTTTGCATATTAATTCCAAATACAGTTCAGAGATATCACCCTGTTTCCAACAAAATTTCAAATATCTTTCATAAACTACATTAAAAAATAACTAGAATAACCAAATTTCATAAATAAGACACTGAAGTATTTTCTTGAAGTATTTCTGCATCAAAAACTTTGAACAAAGCAAAAATAAAGCAAAAATATGAATTCTGTGTGAATTTGCTTGAGCAAAGCTCATTCTTAGTTCATGAAAAATTAAAAATTTTCGCTGTAGCTTCACTGTATGTACTGTCTAAACAAGCAACATTGTTAAAAATTTCAACCTCATGTTCCTTTAAAGGACAGTTAACAAATAATAACAATCTTACTATGATATCTGTAGAATACTGAGGTTAAGATCAGCATCCTTCAGTACAGATATGAAAATTGTGTGATTTATTCCATGTTTATATTTTAACCTGATCTTTCTATCTTATTCTTTATTGTACCAACACTAACCATCTGAATGCAATGCCTTAGATGCAAAAGGGCTACTGTAAATGGAAGCATTTTATACCGAGAGAGAGAGTACTGGCATCCCTACATGTTTTGGTGTTGTAAAAGCTTTTGGTGCTGTAAAACTGCAGTGGGAGTTGCCAGCCTGTCATCTGAGATGGAAATTGTTTGTTAGAGGGTAGTTTTGGTTCTAATGTTTACTATTCCGTAATTCATTGGAACTAGCCAATTCCTTTATAGTCATCTGAATATTCAACAAAATGACAGACTTATGGTGTAGGGGTAATGAGTGGGGTAACATTTTTTAAGACAGACTGAAAAACAAGGGTACTTCTGTCAGTTTCATCTCTCCACAGAGAACAAAATTGAAATTTTTTTGTGCGCTGTGAGCCAGTTTTAGTCACTTCTAAGTTCAATAAGTCTAATATAGTTTACTATAATGTAGACAAAGGGATGAAGAATTTTACACTGTTATCTTGTTTAAAAAATAGAGCAAAAGACTGTGACCACTTTGAACATTGTGCTGTTCTTTTCTGCGCCATTGTTCTTCTTACTGATCTTGTAGGAAGTCACCTCTGTGACACCTGAGTCACAGGAATCTGAAGGGTGGAAAAATCAACAACAGTGGTTAAAGCTACTATCTATCATAGCAGGGGGAAAATAGAACCTATGATAAGGACTGAAAACAGTTTCTGAGGAAAAGACAGAACAGATTAGCCAGGATTGTTGTCACTGAATCCGAGATGAATGGTATTGGAAAAGCACATAAATGACCCTGGAATTATGTAGGAAGTACTAAAAGCTGGTCTCGGATCTCCTAACTGTAGGTGTTTATGATTGTCAGGCAGCTGCAATAGGGCTGCAAATATGTCATCCTTTTGGATCAGAATGCCTGCCAACATAAGCATTTTTAATTGTCCGTCTGTCTTTGAAAGCAGTGTCAGTGTCTGCCAGGTGCAACAGAAATGGTGTGGAACAAACCTGGTTAATTTCTGTGTCTGTGACAGTGTAGAGTTGGAATCACTGTGGAGAACCCTGGTTAATAAAATGGTACTGCTCACTGCAGGCTTCGGTAAAAGAGTCTGCAGGAAGTCTTTTACATGTTAGCTGCCTAATGTGTGAATGATCAAACAACCCAGCATTGGTTCCCAGCTTGTGCCGAGACTGCTGACATCCTTCCCAGCCAGTTCTGCAAGCAGCATGACTTCAGGAAATTTGATCTGTCATTGTAGTGAGCCAACATAGTTAATTCAATGTTCAAAAGACAGGTGCAGACAGAAATAAAACTGTATTTGTCCAGCTGAATCTAGCACATCTTGATATTACTATACATGTAGGAACTTATAAGAAAGTAAGGGTTCCTTTAAAAAAGGCATAAGGTAGAATTGCTGTGATACAAAGTATATACTGAAGGAGATGGAAAAAGAATTGCTTCTCATTGTATCCTCTTGCTGACCTAAGGAGAAAGGTAATAGTACATAAATCAAAATGGACAAGAAGTAGAATATAGTATTGGATTCATTAAATACTGAAATACTTCTGAATGCAGAATATGAAGATGTTTTCGTTGCAGCTCACCATCATTCAAAAATTAATTTAATTGTATTTGCAATTTTCTTACTGTTTTAAATATAATTAACAAGCTTCATAGTACTGAACATAAGTTTGATGTTGCCAGAATGAGAAACAGAAGCAACAGAAATAGCATTCAGGTAGGTTTTTTCCTTGGTCCCTTTTCTAGAGGTGTGAAGGTAGGGAAATTTTAATGTGCATTTGAAAGATTCTCTGAAGACTGTGCCACAGAGTTAAACTGCAGGAGGCCTAATGGGCCTGTTTGGTGCAACTGTGCTGCTTGGGCCATCTGTTTTGCCTCATGCAATCTAGAGGGTGTGTCTGCATGGCACTTCATTCTTCCATGTGCTGCACGTGCTCATCCTAAGGCAGTGCATTATAAGGGAGACGTAAAAGTAGTTCAGTGCTACTTAACCTGCCCTTCCTCGAGGCTGATAATTTTCAACTTTGTGTAAGATATGTAAGAGACCTGATATAACATTGTTTAATAAAGCAATGAATGTGGAAGGGGTTTTTCCTATCCTACTTTACTAATGCGTTTCTTTGACATTTCAAAGGGAAGTCACTCCACCAAAGTGGAAGCTGTGGTCCGAACACTGAAGAGAATTCAGTTTAAAGATCCAGGAGCTAAGTCCTTAGTTTTCTCAACGGTATTAATCATCATTTTCTGTCTTGTCTTTACACGTGTGTTTTGAGTTTAAAGTGTTCATAGTATTTTCAGGAGCTAGTTTAGCTACCAAAATGTTGACTCACTCTGTACAACCACTTGATTGTTTTGAGGATTTGTAAGGCAAGTCCTATAACAGGAACAAGAATAATGATCATAGTCGGCAGATGTAAAAGCTTATTTCTTTAAAGGGCAAACACTTCAATTTGTATGGAAGCAGTAGAAATTCTAGATATATTTAGATGTAATGTCCATATGGTCTGATACATTGTAAAACTGTTTTTGCAATGGCTACCAATTTCTTTTATTCAAGCTGATCTTTCTAATTACCTGTCTTAGTTTTATGAAAGATTTGGTTTCTAGCTCACAATTTTTTTTTAATTGCAAATGCTAGCATTTTGAAAAGTTTTTAAATCTACTCTTTGTTAGGTTAATTAGTATTTTTAGTTGTCATTGCTGTTTGTAATATTGAGTTACTTTTATTGTGTTGTGTGGTTTTGTTTTGTTTTTTTTACAGTGGCAAGATGTGTTGGATATAATTTCAAAAGCTTTGTATGACAACAACATGATTTTTTCTCAGATCAATGGAATTAGTAAATTTCAGGTACATAAAGGGTATTTTTCTTAAATTATTTTCAGTGGGAAAATCATAGTTCATAGAAGTTAATCTGATCCTTCTACTTCATTGCTTCATTTCAGAAACTAAAAGAGCAGCAAATTTGTTTGGCAGAAGCTTTGATCTCTAACTCATTAATTCTAAAAATCATAATCTCAAAAAGCCCCAGTTTAAATCGTTTGGAGATAAACAGTGCATTCACTTTTGAGAAAGATGCATTGGCATGGAAGTTAAGGATGAGACACACTGATCAGTGTTGCAAGAAGTTCATGCCTTCCTGAAACTGTCATGTGTCTCTTCTGGGATGACAGACCTGCAAGATTGTCACTCTGGAGCCTGTATTAGCTGCTGTAATTTGTTGAAAATATAGTCCTGTCCGCCACACTCTTCATTGAGGAACTTTTGTCACACTGCTGTGATGTTTGCCTTTCAGGAAAACCTGTCTGCATTTAAATACGATCCCAACATCAATATTTTGCTGCTGCCTCTTCACACTGGTTCCAATGGACTAAACATCATCGAAGCAACTCACGTTCTGCTCGTGGAGCCCATTCTGAATCCAGCACATGAGCTGCAGGCAATTGGCAGAGTGCATCGTATTGGCCAGACAAAGTAATATTTGCAATTGTGTTCAATGGTTTAGATATGGTCCAGAATAGATCTGCATACTCTAAATTAGAGTAACTCTAGTCCACTGAACTCCCCAGTTTTGGGGATGAGGGTATTCATAGGAATCCTGATTTTAAAGATGATCATGTAAGGGACAGAAAGATAAAAATCAAAAAAAATCGGCTGAATAATCACATTGTGTATTTTAGAGAGTTCTTCAGTGCTACAGGGGTAAGATACAAAAACAAATTATATTTGGGCATTTAAGAAGAGTGTAGGCTTTTGAGTTTAAAATTCTGAAAAACCTTGTTTGGCTGCTGCCCTATTCTACATGTGCCATTGATGCCTTAGTTTTTAACTTTGGAGTTCCGCTTGTAAAAATGTCCAGAAATGTCTTAGCTTTGCAGGTCTGAGCAACTCATCATTTATGTCATATATGACTAAGTTCAGCATGGCCTTTCTGAGCTTCCTTCTAACTGGTCCTTCTCAGCTCCAGATTAGGAGCCACATAATTGTTGGGGGGGTTTTTTTCTCCTTGTTTTGGGGCTTTCGTTGGTTGGGTTTTTTTCCAAAAAGAAAGTTACAGCACACTCTCTTCAGAACTCATAAGTTTTTAAATCACAGTTCTGCCCTCATCCCTGTCTAGATCTTTTTGAAGACATTAATGAGTTTGCATGTCTCTTGTTTGTTTCAGTGTTGTTGGTTTGATACAGGTAGTACGGAACACTTGACAAAGGTTTTAGAAAGTTTGTCCTCAACATATGAGATGTATATGTTTTTCCTAAGGTCTCATGTCACTTGAAAAAAAGATTTTAAAGCCCAGTGCGTGAAGAAGAAAAATAGCTGCAGTCAATTCTGGAATAGTAATGTTGTAGAATAATAGTGGGGTTTGTGTTCTGGAAATGAAAGCAAAGAGAGAGGACATGAAGGAGCACGTATGTGAAAGAATGTTTATGAACAGGTGGATATTTGTGTGTGTTGGTAAAGATTTTGAATTAACTCTGAGGGCATAGGAAAGGTTGATTGCAACAGCCCACGCTGTGATTTTACATGATGCTGGAATGAAAGGTCTGGCAGAAACCTTGCAATAAAACCAACAAGAATACGTTGCACTTTTTAAGAATTAAGACTTCAGCAAGGCTTATTTGAAAAAGGGCTGTGTTCCAAGTACACTGAGCATTAGGGAATACTCTGTTTAGTGTCACTGGTGCAACTATTACCGGTTCTGTTCTTACGTACTTCTCTTTTTTTGGGGGTAGACCTTTGTCTTTGAATCCGAAAGTATTCCCCCTGCATTCTTCTGTGAAATGTTGGCTGCCAAAGTTTCAAGATCTGAAAACCATCTAAGCATTTCCAAGAGTTCTTACCTTGAAAAATGTTTATACTGGGGAGCATGGGGCGTTTTTTCAGTTTTATCTTTGGATTTGACTCTTTTCCATTTCACTTTCTTGTGACTGGCACTTTTCTTTATTACTGCTTTCTTTTTTGAAATTTTATTTCATAAATGGAGTTTTCATTTTGTGTTACGTTTATTGACATTTTGGGGTTTATGTTTTGCCAGTGTTTACTAACTACAATCATGGACATACTTTAAAAAAATACGTAATATTTTTCTGTCTTCAAAATAGTCTTATTAAAACTCTGCCTATTAGGTTTAATTATCCATCACATTGAGCCATTGTCTCTTGGAATAATTTGTGACAATGAAGTATGAATATTGTGTATAACCAGTGGGCAAAACTCTTTTTTCTTTAGGCTGTGGATGAATGTTTATAGTAAGGATACAGAAAACAGAACTGTGCCCAGTATCTGCATTAGGATTTTAGCTAATACAGTTTACATTCATTTAGTATGTGATCAGTAAAGTGAAAGTATGTTTACAGGGAAGCACTAAGTACCCTGAAATGTCAATGGAAATTGCTAATCACTTGTAACATTTATTCCTTAAAATATAGAGGCATATTTTCAATACTTTTACAAGAACTAGTATGAGACAAAAATATGGTTATAAACTTTAGCAGTAACATTATAACTTCTGCTCACTTACAGTGGTGTTTTCTTTTTTTTAAACACATCCAGATCTACAATTGTTCATAGGTTCCTGATAAAAGCAACAATAGAAGAGAGAATGCAGACTATGCTGAAAACTGTAGATAGAAGGTATGTGTTGAATTTTTGAAGATATCATTATGGCACTGAAAATCAAAAGGTGGTTCTCCACCATACTTTTATTATGGTTAGGCATGTATATCATTATATATAAACTTCAACTTTTCATCAAACTGTTTTGATTGGCAGAAAAGTTTTAAGACTTCAAAACTTTCGACCTGGTTCCACTAACTTGCAGCTTAAGGTATTTTAATTCTCTGGAAAATATGTTGGTTATGTTCTGTGTATTTTATTCCATAAAAGCCCAATTAATAAACGATGTATTATGATATGATTTATCTTTTCAATTTACCTATTTCTGTTTGTATAAAACATTGCAATTGATGGAGTAGTACTAAGCCTGCCACTAGAGCAACAGCATCTGTTATAAACTCTGATACAGGACATGGGTTCTTTCTTTTGTTATTTTTAAATCCTACAAACCTTGTCTGATGGTGCTGTGCCACACTCCTTTGGTTTCACAGTCCGTGCAAGCAGTGCCCAGATGCTAAGTCACACATCAGGCTGGTGTGCAGACACAGAAAGCAGTTCTCACTGTGTTTATCTGTCCAAAATCTATAAGCAGTGATGGATTAGAGCAGGACCAAAAGTGCTATTTGCATTCTTTATGCAGACAGTGTAAGAGGTTTGTACCTTTTAACTAGATTGTATACACTTGACCAGTCTAGGAGGAGGCCTTAGTTTAAGGAAATTTTGCCTGTTACAGATTATGAAACTAAAAATTTCCATGCTTGCCTTTGGCTATAGTTATGAAAGGTTTCAGTTTTAGCTCTTGAAGAATGATTTATTCTCCTTACCTGTGAAGTAGCACTACTTTTGCACATAAAATTTGAGTAAATGTACAGTGGTTGAATGATCCCATGAGGGTTAATGTTTTGAAAGTAATATTAAACCTCATGCTTGGAAGCTGAAGCCCATCCCTCAAACATTAAGAGGTCAAAGTGGATTATCCCATCTTCTGCTGCCTTTGCCGTGTTTGGTGGTGACCACTGTTGGGGACAGTAGATGGACTTTGTATCTTAGAATGTGCAAGAGCTGATGAGTGTGTATGTTTTCCTGGATAGATGGTGTTTTCCTGCTGAGCTTCAAGGCAGAGCAGGTGTTGACTCTGAACTGTGTGGTCTCTCTTCAGTGCACACAGCTTCTTACTTACATTGATTCCTTCTCTGATGCCTGCGTGCAATTTTTTCCCACAGCCACACGAGCTCTTCCATGAAACAGTCAGAAGCCTCAGTGTTGACAGTGGCAGATTTGGCTGACCTTTTTACAGAGGAAACGGAAGAACTTGAGTAAAAACGTTGGTTTGACCTAATGAAATTGGAAAGTACCTGACCCAATAAGCACCAGGATATAATCCACTTGATCGGTCGTTCCTGTAGACATCGTCTAACATTTGTCCATAGCAGAGCAGTTGGAAATTGAGAAGTCTTAATTGTTCCTGATTTATTCTTTGGTAACGTTCTTAGCAGCACACACTTCTGATGGCACTGGATAAAAATTGCACTTTGCACATTATACAAAAACATGGATTTTATTCCCAAAGAGCATTTGAGCTGGATGCTAAAACTGCAATCTTGGACCCTTGGTTGAGAGGATTTTTACCATCAGGTTTGATCGGCTAGTAGCTCAGGCTGAGAGCAAAACTATGTGGGTGGTTGGGTGGGAAAGGGAAGCAGAAAAATACGAATATAATTTTTTTTACTGTACAACAAGTTGTTAGAAAGACTGTAAATTAATATTCTTCTAGAAAGGGCTTGTTAGATTTAATGCAGAGTTATTAAATGTCTTACTGTTAACACTTCAAATTACTAATCTTTACTAATAATTTGGATATTTGTATTAGGCTTTTAGATATTCATAAAGACTTTTGACAGTCAAATATTTCATTGTTAATGCTTACTCACTGCAAAAAGATGATAATTAAATTATGCTTTTTGTATGTGTGTTGGTCTGGTGATCAGTTAGACTTGAACTTGCTGTACATGTTTTCACTTGAAGCTGTCACTAATTTAGTGCTCTGTTTGAAAAAAAAAAGCATTTGTTACAGAATTTTCAAAAATTAATTGGTTACACTGCTGATCACTTCGTAATTATTTGGTGCTTCTGTACATTTTCTCACCCTGATCTTTTTGTCTAGTTCTTCCCCTTAAAGATGCAGCAATCTAAATATACAAAATACATGGAAGTATGGTAGGCAGTCTAGTTATTAGGTACCTGGTCTAGGTTAGAAGAACAGTGAAGAGAAATGGAACTTTTATGAAGCTTCATCTTTAGATATGTAAGATTACCCCATCTCTGTTGACAGTAGATAATTTGGAAAAGAAATCTAAGCTAACTTTTAGACTGCTGAAGGTAGGCAAGATAACTTTTAAGCCTTCTGGCATAGGGTATGGATGTGCATTTACATAACATTTCTTTCTAAAGGTATTACAGAAGCAAGCTCAGTTGTGCAGTTGGTGTTAAACACAATTTTGTGTTTAGAGAGTGGACAAATGTGCATGCATAAACAATGGGCTACTTCCCTCAAATTGCAATATTTTGCTGTTTCAGTAGACAATGTTTTTTTTATATTTCAAAAATCTTACTTGCGGCTGAAATTAAAATGAGTCCTTTAAGAAATCTCATCTTAGAATTTTTACTCTAATCACGTCTGCTTAAATAGATTTGCCATTAGTTATTGATCTACTCAAGTTCTGTCTTCAGTTGTACATTTGAGTAGCTCTGGTCAGTTTATCCGCCTGGCAGGCAAGTCTTGTGCTGCTGACAATGAATGTGAATGGAATTTGCACAAATAATACCGTATTAAAAAGTGTTTTTCTGGAATTTATGTTCTATTGGCCTTCTGGACTAATTGGAGAAGTTTTTCTCAAGATCGTTTGAGTAACTTTACAGAAAATGCACCTCTGGTTCCCATATTTGTAATAGGTGTCTTAGTTGGCTTAGCCCGGAAAGCCAACCATGACCTGGGCTGCATCAGAAGAAGCGTGACCAGCAGGATATGAGGGAGGAGATTCTGCTCCTCTGCTGTGCCCTGGTGAGGCCCTGCCTGGAGTGCTGTGTCCAGCTCTGGGGTCCCCAGCACAAGGACACAGACCTGTTGGAGCAAGTTCAGAGAAGAGACACCAAGTTGATCACAGGCCTGGAACAGCTCTTCCATGAAAAATAGCTGAGAGAGTGGGGGTTGTTCTGCCTGGAGAAGGGAAGGCTCCAGGGAGACCTTGCAGCACCTTCTGGTACCTACAGGGGGGCTGCAAGAAAGCTGGAGAATCACTTCTGACAAGGGCATGTAGTGACAGGACAACGGGGAATGGCCATAAGACAAAGGAGGGCAAGTTTAGATTGTATATTAGGAAAAAATTCTCTACTATAAGGGGGGTGAGGCGTCGGAACAGGTTGCTGAGAGAGACTGTGGACTCCCCATCACTGGAAGTGTTCAAGGCTAGGTTAGATGGGACCTTTGTCTAGTTGAAAGTGTCCATACCCACAGCAGGGGGGTTGCAATGTTGATCTTTAAGGTGCCTTCTAACCCAAACCATTCTTTAATTCTATATGTACATTTTTTTTTGAAGATGACTGATTTTTGTCTTCACAAATTACAGTTTGCTACAAGGGAAATGGAATAGATAGAAGACTCTTCTATAGATGAGATTGATCAAGCAGTTTACACAGAAACTGTGACATCTCCATCCTTGAACATACTGGGAACTCAAATAACCCTGAGCAACCTGATCCACCTTTGAAGTTGGTCCTGCTATCTGTGGTGTGTTGGACCAGATGACCTCCATGGATCCCTTCCAGCCTAAATTATTTTACAGTGTACTGGAGATCATGTTGTACAGACACTCCAGGAACTCTGAGGGCAGCAACATTCTAGTTTCCTCATCATCTTCAGATGATTTTGATATTGTACAACACAACGTGATTGCACAGGAAGCTGCCATTCACTCTGAGAAATTATATATCTGTCCTAAAAACTGTGGAAGTACATAATGTTTGGATTCATAGCTCCCATTTTAATTAACTAGATGCTGGAGGAATAGTTGTCAATGAATATGAAGACAGAGAGGCAAACTGAAAAATGTCAGCTCAGAGAGGTTTCCCAACCTCTTCAAGTTTTTGGGTTATTTATTTAAACATGATGGTTTCATTTTTTATTGATAAACATGTGGCTTTTGAATTCCTTACAAAAAGCATTGCTTCTTACCAAGCACTGCATGTGTCTTTAGTCCTGGCTTACCTTATTTTATACTCATATAACAGCATGGAATGCCAGAAAATCTGGTTCTAGGTGCTCTCCCGAATGCCCTGGAGCACCAACACCTAGAGCGTTGGAGGTATTAAAATGTGGGCATGAGTCATGGTAAAACACCTCTTGAAACTGGAAGGTTGAACCATTGGAGTATATAGTCAGTGTCAGTAGTAAAATGAATTCTTCAAGTTTCACATAATGCTAAACACAGAGACCAAATTTAATTTTTTTTCCCATTCTTTGCAACATTTAATATCTTTGACAAAGGTTTTTCTTTCAGGCATCTTAAGACTTCTCATGAAATGAATTTTTTCTTTTTTCTCCTGCTAAGGGTGCAGCTTGTACATCTGTAGTGCTTTTCTCTTATCAAAGCACAATAAGCTTGTTTTCATGCCGCTGTCATGGTTTTGCTTTCTATCAGAACACTCTTGAAAGACAGTATTTTAGCTGAGAACAAAGTCTGCCCTATTGTAAAACTTCTAATATACTCATAGAAATGGCATTCTCCACAGAAGACAGAAACCTATAAATACTGACTGCAGTGTTTACATAACATTTGTGTGGACATACCAGAGCCATGTACCAGATTCTCATGTGCTCTCTTGCTAAAACATGGAAACATGATCTGAGTTAACAGTATTACTTATCCAGTGAAGTCAATCCCTTGGAAAATGAGGCTTCAGCTGATTCCAAAGACCTCGATGCTGACTTTTGATCTCGTTTCCATGACAAAGAATGTTAGGACTTTTTTTGACTGTAGTTGGTGAGGATTTTGGGACAGGTTTTATGACTGTATTATATAAAGTTCAGTGCCTTGTAGAACAGAGTTGTCATTTTGGTGTCTGTAAAAGCTTGATGCAAATAGTGAACTTCCTTGAACCACACAATAGGATTGTCTTGGAAACTAAGGTATTAAACTTCTGGTGTTAAATTGAGCTCTGTGAATGTCACTGTGGATCTTTAAGAGAATTTTTAAGTTAAAATTCCCCCTTGCTTTCTAAATCAGCCTGTGCCAGGACAAGGTTTACATCTTAACCTGTTCGGTAACTTGTTAACATACTAATGAAAGTCCAGGATATACTAAAATTTTCATGCAGGTCAGGTACCACAAAAGAATTTTTACCTCAGTCTCCTCTTGCATATTCAAGTTTCATATTAAGGACTGGACATAAGAGTTGATGATGCTTTTGTGAGATAGGCCTTCCAAACCACACGTCTGCCAATGTGTGCAGATGTATTAGAGTTTTCTGGGAGAGGGATCCTACAGAAATAAAAGATAGTTGAATCTGGTTAAACTCATAATTAGACATACATCCTCCTGTAAAATTCTGTCTGGACTAGTAGCTGGGGACCAACTAACAGCTCTCTGCCACTGTCTTCTGACACAAACAGTGCTGTCCTCTTTCCATATGTTTTTTCCATCCATGCAGTCCTTATGCCTACATTACCTCTTTCAGGAGTCACAGAATTATTTGTTCAGTTAAAACTGTGCTTCAGTTAATTTGGAAAGAAAAAAGTCTATATTGGTCAATTTTGTAGTGACCGGTGTAAGAAAATATTAGCCTTGAAATTTATTGCTCTCCCAAGGTAAGCAATTAGATGAGTTTCCAAGGAAAACCTAGAAATCTAGGGGTTCTTCTAGCTGTAAATAAAGCCTGCTTCTGAAGCTAAACCTAAAGACTTACTGCTTAAAATATGTATGCTATGCTTTTCTCTAGACTGAAAGGCGAGTTACAAAGCCACTGTGCCTGTGCTTTTTTCCTTCCTTTTTTGGTTGCCTGAAACAAGTGAGGTCTTTACAAGATTACATGCTATAAATGTAGATTAAATGGATTTCATAATGGAGAAAAAAATAAGGTGCAAGACATCTGTCTCTCCTTCTGCCTGTGTTTTTTTCTGTGTTGGTCATCTCATCCCACCCTCCACCCACCCCCAGCTTGTTCAGTTTATTACAAAGAATGTTTGTGTTTGGTCAGTGGAAGTAGAGTAAAAGGGTTATAATCCATAAAATGGCTACAGTAAAACTAGCTTACTGTATCACAGGAAAAGTATCTGAGATAAAGGGAATTTTTGCCTGGTATAAATTCTTTTTTGTACCTATAATATTTTCATTTACCCCTATTCTACACCAGTGGAGAAGCAGATACTGAATTTCAGTTTGTTAACTTTTATATATCTGGTTTTATATCATACAGCTGATACATGAAAAGGATCCCCGTAACTGAGTAAGCAGTGAGGCTTCTAAGTTTTTACTTGCCAAGCCTGTAGTTTTGGGATTCATAAAGTGTGCCCAAACCACTGTCACAAATCACAGTGTATCCACTGTCTTCTCTCCTCTAGAAAAGGAGGAAGGAATAGGTAGCTACTGACTCATGGTAGTATTGGATTCAAGTCCCAAGTAGGCACTCTATGTACTCTACAGTCATACACTGTGTAAAGAGGACAGTTACTTGAAATTGTAGCTTTCAAATACTAAGGAATTAAGTCACCTGGGATAGAAGTAGATGACATAGGGCTTCTGAGTACTGGAATAATTCTTAGACAATTGGATTGTGAGATACCTGTAAACCCCTGGTTTGGTTTTCTTCTCTGTTCAAGATACCAGCCTTCCAGGGCTAACTTCCAAGTTACTTTGTTTTGTGTATTTATAGAGCTTACACAAGCAAGTGCCCAGCCCCATTCACTGAACTGGACACAAACCAAATTTTATCAGTTTAGGAACAGGTGTCATTGTTTCCATGATGTAACATCTCTTGGTTTGATAGCAACCTTCACATCGGGTAGAAACTACCTTTCCAAAATCTACCAAGTGTGAGGTCTGACTGCTTATAGGGTGTCTCAAAATGTAAATTGTTCGTGTGGGCTGATTAAGATAGTTGTGGGGAGTTTTATGCCGCTTTTCCTTCTTTCCTGTGGGAGCAAGTGAGCTAATGGGATTCATGGTATGTTACTATGAATTGTCCCTTCATTATGCTAACAGATGATCTTCATTTGTCAGACTTTCTCTTGGCTGTGTCATTTGTTTAAGGAAGAAAATCTAGACTGCCTTTCTTGTTAACTTGATGGAATTTTGCCTTGTCACTCTTGCAGTCTCCTGAGACAGAGGTTCATGAGTGTGGGAACAGTGACTTTCCATTTGTGAATGCTGAGATTGTAAGGGACTTGCTGTACTGGCTGAATGTTCACATGGGGCCAGATGGGATTCATCCTAGCATTCTGAAGGAGCTGCTGTATGGTATGGAAGAATCCCTCTTGATTTACTCCCAAAGGTCTGGGAAGGTCCCTGCTGACTGCACGGTAACTAATGCTGTTCCAGTTTACAAGAAAGACACGAGGGAAGACCCAGGAAACTACAGACTTCTAGTCTAACCCCTATTATATTTATTACACCAAGTATTACTGAAAGACATGTATATGTGTTCTCTTCTAGTCTTCTACAAAATCTTAGTACAGCAATGTGGGAGTTGTGGACGTGATTACACTGTGGTTAACTGCTGCTGCCATTGTTAGATCTTGTAAGCAGATCTGGTTAAAAGACCTTCTATCCTACAATTCCTGTCACAGAGGTAGAAAGCCCAGAGCACTTCACTACCAGCCAGAAAAAGAGATGGAGGGGATATCTCTGAGGCCAGGTGATCCATTCATACCTGCTGCTGTTGTACATGCTGCACTAGAAGTAGAATCTGTACTAGATGGAGTTGGAGGAGGTGGGAGGATGCTGAGATGAAAAAATTAGGAATAGTAGTAAAATGTTCCTCTGAGTGCCCTTCTGCTGATTTTTCTGTGGGAGGAATGAGTCACTGATGGGAGCAATGAATAAACAAAGGGTGAAAGATTGTAAGTGTAGCCTATTCATTGGAGCTAAATGTTCATGTAAATGCAGTGGCACATTTTTGTGTTCCGGACTTGAGATATTAGTCGCTTTCTTACTGAAAGTTCTTGGGCTATGAACATACAGGGCTTTGCAGTGGTTGAACAAATGGGAATATTGAGAAGTTTTAGCCCCTGGGATACATGTTTTAATGTGCACCTAAGTCATAGGACTCCCTAGTCAAATGTATGCTGTGGATTTGTGAAGGAGAACAGTTCGAACTTGTAAGATACACTTTTATAGATTAACCTCCCTGAACCAAACAGGCAAGTTTTGCTTAATAGAGGCAAGGTAATTAATCACTTCTGCTGTAAATTAACAAGTGTCTCTGAAGGGCAAGATCGTGGACTTTGTAATTGCCACTTGGGAAATTCTGCACCTCGTGAGCATCCGTGTGTGCAATGGGGATGAAAGGGACAGTAAGCCCAGCCCAGTCCTCTTGTGCAGGGAAATGAGTGCTGAGAAATCTTGCCAAAGGTTTGAGCCTGCTGTATCAAATGAGGGACATGTTGTGGATATTTCTGGGGAATCTCTCCGTTCGTGTACTGTAATCTTCAAGAATCTTGTAAGCATAGATTTTCTGTAAAGTTTCTAGAATTCGTAACATACTCTTCCTTCACCAACAAGCTACCTCTGTTCAGTAGGACTTTTCTCCCTGTGAAGCATGTATTTGATTTTTGTTTCTTGTTCTTAACAAAGGTGGGTGACCCTGAAAAATTTACAGCTCTCATTAAAAGCCTTTAGAATAGAATTAAGGGACATGAAACACCAAAGGGGCAGAAAAAGTGAATGAAGTGAGGGGAGTTTTACTTCTGCTTACTAAAGGGCACATTGCTGCTGTAACCCAAGACAAATATGAGAGTGGGGGAATGGAAGAGAGGGGTGTCCAACCCTGTCCTGGGGGATTTGATTCTAAACTAGAGAGGCAAGGTTTTCTGAGCAGTGTTAAAGTTTCCACTCACTCCGCACTTTAGGAATCCTGTTGTTGTGCACAGGACCCTGGCCATTTTTTGAGGCACTTGATTCTATGGAGAGGTTTTAAAGTCCAAAGTCACGACCCTGGACTTAAATCTATAATTACACACATTTCGATAGAAAATGTTTTCTTTCATGTAACTGCGTATTAACAGATACTTTGCCAGGCATTTGCAAGCAATTTGATGTCCTGTAATTTAATTGTTCAAGTAACAGAACACCGAAATTAATCAGCTTTTGCAGCAGCAAATTAATGACTTTTAGAAAGCAACCCACAGGAGAGAAAAGAGCAGTTCTCAATTGTGTTCCACAACTAAAATTCCTGGATGATAAGTCAAGAAAAGAGTATTTTGATTACCTCTGTGTTTGCTTGCTTTATATAGCTATTGTAATTTCAATGAAATAATTTATTTAGAAAGTAGCAAAGCTAAATTTTTATTTGAGAATTGTCAGGTATGGATAAATGTACAGCCTTATGTTCCCTTGGTCTCTGAGTAACTTAACATTCCCATCAATAGCCTTTCTTTTGCAGTCACAGTTTGCTGTCAAAATTACATCATAGTGTCTCTTGAGGTTTGCAGCTATTTCAAAGCCTTTGTGAACATAAATTTTTGTATTAAATTATCCTGCTACCGAAATAATACTGACTGATGTAACATTCATTACCTTTTCTTTCCATCGTCCTCGTTTGTGGAAAAATAGCTGGTGCCTCTTCTGAGAGACAGTGCTTAATCATTTGTATTCCTGTTCCACAGTATGTAACTGATTTGTCTGATAGCTGTTACCTGTTAAATAGTATCGATCGAGAGGAATGCTCTGCATGTGTAAATAATTGTTATGCAAAACTGCAAGTACAATATGTGTAGAAGCACAAGGGTCCATAATTATTCTTTCCAGTGTGGTTCGTTGAAGCCAGCTCCAAAACTGCTGACTTCTGGAAACAGCTCACATTTCCCTACAGCAATTCTTCATTACAGTCTCCTGCTCCATGGAGACCAGGCCTGTGACATCTCCTCGATAAAGTTATCTCTTGGATCAGTTGTATCATATTTTCCTTCCTAGAACTGTAAATCAGCCCTGGTGAATCCCAATATATACAAACTATTTTTAAGAGAGTGGTATAATTAGGAGACCTCTTTGGCCCTCTGGTGTATTGCAGTTCATGTGTTGCTGTTTATAATTCCTTCTAAGATTTTCAAAATTTAATAAAATATTTAAAAATGTGCACTTAGTTATATCAAGATAGAACCTAAAGAATAAAGAAAATAGCTGACACATTTCATAAAACCAAACTTCTTGACTAAGCATGAGAAATTATACTGTAAAAAGGTATCTTAACAGATTTTAAAACAGCACTCCAGCAGGACCTTATTTTTCTGGGCACTGTACAAGTGTTTGGGATATAATCCAAAGTACAAATCCAAAATGGGATATTTTCTGTCGAGTTAAATGATCTGTGGAGCAGTTACACAGGGAGGGATAACCTGCAACCACCCTGCACAGAAGCTGCAAAGGACATGAGGGTGGTGTGGGACTTGCCCAGACCCAGATGGCAGCGGAGTGGAGCTGGAGCCCCAGCTTCCCCCATCCCGTGGGGAACAGGCTCACCCACCTGGGCGCAGGGACAGCCAGCCCTGGCACGGTGCTAGTCTTGGGCTGCTGCCTGGCCCAGAGCTGCTGGCACGGAGGTGTTGGAGCCATTCAGCACAAGCTGTCGCGCACGGTGCCTGCTGGCACACAACGGGATCCTGTTCCTGCCCTTACTGTGGTAGTTATTGTGTATTGATGCAGCTCCACAAAGGCTCTTGTGACTTACCGGGTTCCTTGCAACATTCCCTGCTCCCAAATGCTGTGTGCGGGCAGAGCAGGATTGTCTTCCATGTCCCCCATGCTCAGCTGACAGCTTTCGGCAGTTGTCCTGGACTGAGCAGCCAGGCAGTCTTCCTCAAGAGATGTCAGTTCGAGCAATAATGTGGAAGAAAGTTTGACCTTGGGAAAAACGCCACATCTGTTAACAGACCAGAGCAGGTTATGACCTGATATGCTGAAGTACTGATGGTGCAAATAGGCAGGAGACAAAGTTTTCCTATCAAAAAGGCACTACAGCAGTCAAGAACGCTGCACACATTGGTCGAGTGTACATCTGTTACACTTCGGAACAAACAAATAGCAAACTGTTAAGTATCTAAAGAAGGCACCAAGGCTCTTTGAGGTGCAGTTAATTAGAAGATGATTGCACGAGAAGCCCACAGTGGAGCCTCACTGGCTCAATAGCTGGTGTGAGTGACAGTCAGGCTTTCATTACGTGTTATGATGAGAGCACCTTCTGACATCACCTGTACCAGCACTCACACTAAGGGAGTACACTTCCACCTTGCTGGAGAGAGAGAAATCCCTTCCATTTAAATACTAGAATGTGATGTACAGGTTGAGAAATAAAAGGTAGGATTTCAATGGAATCACCCTGAAAACATCAATTTCATACTGAGGTTTGACTGGGAAGGAGTGGAAAGCCCCTCTGGCTTTGGGCAGGTGAGCATGTGTTAACCATGGTATATGACTGAAGGCTGAGTCAGAACCTGGCTCCTGACTCCCTCCTGGCTGATATTGCAGAGGATGGTCCCTGTGTCAATTCCACAAGGCCCTGCAGTGAGTCCCTGGCTTAAGGAACTGAGTTCATGCTGGTGATGACTGGGACCTGTAATACTCATCCAGGGAGGATGGGAATGGGGATGTGTGGAGTAGAACTGCAATAAGAGAAGTAGGAGTGCATGGGTAATGCTTGGTGGGAGAAACTTTTTCCTTCTAGCACACACAACAGGAAATTATTGTTACATCTAGTTTTCCTTTGCTTAGCTATTCATGGTATCCTGAATAAGGAAGATGATGTGTTAATAGAACAAAAATTGTTGGGCATTCATATGGCAAAGGAAAAGGGAAAATCTGGACTTCTGACAGTTAAAAGCTAAACAGAAGTCACAACTGGAGTGAAAGGTCCAAAGGTAAAGTGTGCTACTGGCTATTTCCAGTGAGATATTCAAGCAAGTTTGTTCCTTTGGGTATGTTTCAGTATCTAGGGACATGTTTGCTGTCAGTCAGTCCACTGTAAATCTGGAGCTTTATGGAGTTTTGTTGTTCTCCTGCCAGTGCAACTTTGGTTACATCCAGCTAGAGCAAGCTGCAGCTTGCCTTATCCACAGACAAATTCCTATTGCCTTCATAGAAGCTTTTCATGAGTTGGGACATCTGGATTTGGTACAGTAATACTTAACATTGTGATGTTGTTGTAAACACTAGGATGTTTACAGAAATGAGAGATGGATCAGACCCCTGCTAACTATTTCACAGGAGCATAGGGTTTCTTCCAAGAAAAATATTTGCGCTCTCTAGGGCAGCATCTGCTCCCAGATTTCTGTTCTGTAGGAAAACCTACATTAAGGAAGATTAAAACGAGCCTCCATGGGTTCCTGGAGTCAGCTTGAGAATCTCCTGTGTCTTGCACTTTCTAATTGCAGTAATTCTCCTAAGTGTCAGTGAAACTGTAATGGGTGCTGAGCAACTGTCTCCCATCTCTTGGGAGTTCCAGCCTCAGTCTACCCTCAGCCAGGGCATGCATCATTTGATAATTACAGGCTCAGCCTCTGTTCCAAGAGAACAGTAAGTGAACTATTATGAAAACTGAGGATGAAGATGACAAATATTTAGAAAGGGAAAGCTGTATTTTAGATGCACTTCCCTTGTACCTGAGATTAAATTCTTGAGACTTTCTGAGTTAGATACACTGTATGGTTGCATTTCTGTTTCTCAATTAAAGTCCTTTCTAAATACAAATCATCAATTCAAAGCAGAAACTGATTTAGCCTACTTTTCTACCTCCTGCAGCTCACAATCTACTCCAGCATGTAAAGTTAAAATGAATAGCCACCATGACAATTTGGAGGACAATTAGTACATAAAAACTTTCATAAGCTGCTTCAGTTACAGCAAGAACTGGTCCTAAACCAGCAGGAACTTTCTGTCTACAGTGTGGCAAGAGCATTTGCAGTGCTCTGTGCCAGGGTTAGCTGGCAGAGAGAGGGAACTGCTATGCCGAGGTGGAAGAAACTGGCTGCAGCTCAGCGGGAATTGGTCAAGTTGATGTTAAGCTGGTGACTCAGTGGTAAACAGAGAGCTGGAGCTCTCCCTGTGCAAACACTGCAAACACAAGAAATAATCTTCCCTTCACTTTGCAAAATACCAGAGGTTATATAAATAATTGCAAAGGTTGGATAGAGAATACTAGGGTTTTTTCAAGCTGGCTCCCTGACATGATAGCTTCTTGAGATATCAGCACCAGCCTTGAACCAGACATGGTGGTGGAGTTCTGTCCCTCATTTACCAGAGGGAGAAGTTTAGTACTTGCTGGTGCTGTTTTTAGGAACTCTACCAGCATGGTTTCACTTGGTCACGAACAAAGCCCCAAAGGATGTCACATTCAAGTTAACATGTGGCTGGAGATCATCTCTTCCATATCACCAACTGGGTCTCTTGTTACAGCAAAGTGAAGCTGAATATCACCTGTCTACTACTAACGCAATACTCAGTATTCCTTTGTTACTTTTCCCGGAGAGTTCACATATGCACTAAAGGAAGGGAAAGACATAGCTGGACCTTCCTCTATCAGATCATTTTTCATCTTGAGGGCTGCTCTTCCCACACTACCAACAGGAGGAGATTACTGCAGTCTTCTCTGGACATGTCTGTGGGTCACTGCTCTGGTGCTTCAGGAGGTGTTTTTCAGACCAGCTCCTCTGGTACACGGCTGTGAATTGTTCTGCTGCCACTGCACCTGTAAATCAGAGTGAGCTGTATGTGGGAAAAGGGAACATTCAGGGCTGTTGCACACTGATGTGGAGTCCTGTCAAGCCATCCTTTGGTGTCAGAGCAGACACCGCCAAAGCCTTCTGGTTCCAGCAGCCTTACTGGGCAGTTCTTCAAAATTACCTTTTCACACTGAGAGGCAGGAAAGCCTCTTTGGTACACAGTCTGTGATAAACATTCCACTCTTCCCTGCCCCATCCAAAGCTGTCAGTACATCCCAGCTCCTCAGTATCTGTGCTTGTACCGGATCAGCCTTCGGAAGCGGCTGCCTTCAGCACCAAGAGGGTCATTGCAAACAAGAACCTGAAAAACAAGCTACACTTGCCCTAATACAAACTCCACATTAGGATTTGTTCCTTGCACTGATTGCTGAGATCTGAGTAGAAGGGTCTGGCATCTGACAGGAAAAATAAAGGATGTTCTTTTCCAATCCCATCTTTTTTACTGGAGACACTGTGTGCTAGGCACAGATGTGAGGGAAGAGGTGCTTCAACTCTTGCACACAATGCATAAATATTCTGGATCTCCATCAGCCGGTCTCCAGTTCTCCAGAATCTATGTTTAGCCGCACTGATGAAATTTAAAATAAACACTTTGGTTTGCATTTAACAGATTATTCTTTTCTTTTTTCTTAATCCCTTAGCCATTTTCCAGGTTGCTGTACTGGTTCCCTGATTTGAATTCCAGGGCCACATGACAACTGAGCCATGTGGCTGTAAGGCCCCTTGGTAAAGCTCAGAAAGAAGACCCTATGGTATTACTTATACTGGAACATAGGGTAGGCTTGGTTTCTTGTTTTGTCTTCACTCAGAAGACTTTTGTTGCTCTTGTTAAGAAGACATTGGCATCGGAAAGGTTTGCATTTCTATGAATTAATGTGATGTCATTTATTAAGGAAATTGTGGGTGGGTGGCTTTTGTAAGAAAAAAGAAGTCATCAGGCCCAAATAGTTACTTAAATTATTTCCCAAAGGAAGTTTTTCAAGATTGCAATGTCTTTCACACTGAAAAATTGGCCTATGTAAAAGAAAAAAGAGTAACAGAATTGTTTTAATGACCAAAATTGTTTGCTATCATACATAAAAGATTTGTTGAGCCTCTATTGCTACCAGTGGAAAAGGTGCTGGGCTGGTTCCTAATTTCAGTGATCGTTAACCACCCGGTGTGACCAGGTGTGGGGCAATAATTACTGTTTTTCTGACACACTGTTCCAGCGATCTCTGAGTTAGGGAAGTGCTAAATTAGATTAGAACATGATAAGATTTGATGAAGGGGGTCTGAGTCACCCCCTCAGACAACCAGGGATGAGAGTTTCCAGACTAAGCTATGTCTCCCAAGATGTCCATCCCCACTGCAGTGGCTTCCTGATGGAAAGGGCTGCCAAGCAGTCAGCAAAACAGACCCAGGGAAACATCCCTAAGAACTGCTGACTGCTTTCCTCAAGGGCTGCCTGTTAGACTACTGCTGAGAGCCAGGCACACGCAGACTTTAGGTACCTTTTATCTTTGCAGAACAATGCAGAGCTCTTCATGACTATCCATGCTTGGAGTAAAAGATTGATCCAAACATGAGTCAAAGAGAAGAAATATTTTCCTAAAAATTAAACCTGTGTATGAGCTGGACTAGTTCTGTACTACAGACAGCATCACACGTAATTAGGGGCTCATAAGGCAATACCAAAGCTGTTGTTCTGCTCCGGTTACTCTGCTGACCTGGGATTTCTAGGCAAAATATACCTTAAATGCAATATCCAGTTTCTGTAAAAGTTTTCCCTGAGTCATTTTCCTTTGAGAGTGCTTGGCCTCAAGTATCCCAGGGGCCAAGTTCTTTACTTCATGGTGCACTATGGAATTTATGGGGAAGCTGCAGTGAGTAGCAAGAGGTATGTCACAGCGAAGAAAACAGCCTACAGGATGGAGTGGAAGCATGAAGGGTTTGAGCAAGAATTTCACAACTCTATATCCTATAGAATTGAAATAAGAACTGTTAATTCTTAAATGTCAAAATATTTAATTTTACATTTTTGAATCAGCATTTTCAAAAATCTGTTTTATGGAGAAGACTCCATTTTCTATTCAGAATGTACATAAAGCTCAAAGTATTAGGAAATTATGAGAAATAGATATTCTGACTTTTCTTCCTTAGCTGTACTTATCTCATTGTACTTTTTGTGACTGAGTCTCAGAACAGTGGTATTTCTACATAAATTTCAGTCCAGCAACCTCTTGTAGATGTTTAGGTAAGAGGGTTATGTAAAAACTGAATTAGGATTAATCGGATGAAGAATTAAACTGGCCTCGGCTGTATGAACTCATATGCTTAATTTTAATGTTTATACAGAAATCAGTGAAACCCTTGTCTGTGCCAAGGACCTTACTGAGGTGAAGATTCCAAGTATCTTTCTTTTGAAAAAGAATCCTCAAATTCCAGGAAGTATTAATCCACATTAAACAAGTAGGGTATTTTTATGCCTTCATCTGATGGGCTTTTTCCCATGTAATCTGTATAATTTCATTTGATCTCAGTGACAATTACATATTCCTGTCGTCAGACTCACTGAATAATGTAAAACTTACCAAATTCAGACAGACAGATAATGTTAGACTGTGAATGTCATGGGGAAACAGCTCCTGCAGTACACTGGGCTCTCTAGTCTTTAATCTGAATTTAGATGACTCACTAGACATCCTTGTGTCAGAGGAAAGAGCAGAAATGATAAACTATTTTCTCTTTATTTCTTTATAATTTTTTCAGTAGTAAAGAAAAGAGAATTTTTCTTTTTGGAAAATAAAAATAGTGGTGATAGCTCAAGGAGACAACTCCAGGCCATCACCATGGTGAAAGACCAGAACATTAGAACAAAATAGACAAAAACAATGTCTGTCCCATTCCTGTCATAAGTTCAGCTGCAAGCCTCTTCAGCTGAATTTTGTCTGATCGTTGCAAGGACTTTTCTTGACACAAGATATATTTCCCATCTGGCATAAATCATCAGAGGCACAGAGAAGTCAGATGAGGAAGATCTTTCCTAAAGTCTCTTTCCTGAATTGATGAGCAGTTATTCCTGTCATTCAAGCATGATTTTCTGAAGCATTGACAAGGAATCATCAGGCCTTTGTCACTGTCCCCTCCAGCAATAGCTGGGAATCTTGCCTCATTTACTGTGAATTTTGATGGATAGCATATTAAAAAAATATCAGGAGTCTTTAAATACAAGACAGCTTGCAATGAAACCTTGGTCTTATCATAGATCTATTAATATTTCTACAAGAGTAAAGGTTTGCTTTGCAATTTTCACCCTGGAATATCTCATCTGTCTCTTTTCTCTTACTTTCACATAAACAGATTAACAATCTTTACATCCTGTATCACAAGTGATATAAAATTACATTCAGCTCAGTTTGTCATGTGAAAATCCTTTTTTCGTCCTATTTGAGTCAAATGAAATTGTGCTGGTGGTTAAAAATCTTCTATTTTTTTCACTTTACTATGTGTTTTGCTGAGCTGTGAGACACTTGCACTCCTATTTGTTGCCTGCCTACAGTAAATGGTGTACAGTGACTTGCATTTCAGGGTGCAAGAACAGATAATGTGGAAAATAGCGTGAATACAAGAAAATCCAGCTGTTATTTGCATGCATCTACTGGAACTGGATAGGAAGCACCTACATGGTGGTTACTGTTGTGCTTTGACTTCTTATGTAATGCTGAGAAATTTATTATTTTCTGAGACTATTAGTCAAACCTAGTAGAAAAATTAATTTTTGTGTGGTAAAGGTGGGGATAGAAACATACAACTTGAAGTTGAATTTGGCAATGTGCTCTAGTTAAACCAAAGAGGTAGAATTATAAAAATACGGAAATATTTGATATTTTAGTGAATTGTTTCACGTTGGAAAAGCAAATAAATTATTTCAATGCCTCCAGAAAGAAATATATTAGTTGGCTTTAAAATCACATTTCCAATTTTTGCAATTAACCTTCCGGGAAAAGCTGATCATTTGATTTGATTCAAAATGTTCCTGTTTGTTGGTCTACTTATTTTATCAGAGATAAACAACCATTTAATTACCAACCATGACAACTTTTTGTTGTTGTTTTCTTTCTTAGGTTTGGCAGTTGATTCCAAAAAAGTGTTTATTTGTGTGAAGGTGCTTAGATTTAAGCTGTAGGAGATGTCCTCTGTTGTGTAAGTGTGTGCGTTAACCCCAGCTGCCGATGAAGCCCGCGCAGACTCTCACTTCCTCCCCGCTGGTGGGATGGGGGAGAGAATCAGAAAAGTGACAAAACCCGTGGCTTGAGATACAGGCAGCTGAATGGAAAAACAAGAGCTGCATACATGAGCAAAGCAAAACAAGGAATTCCTTCCCTGCTTCCCATGGGCAGGTGGGTGTTCAGCCATCCCCGGGAAAGCAGAGCTCCATCCCATGTGCCGATTACTTCGGAAGACAAACATTATCCCTTCAGATGTCCTCTCCTTGCTCCTTCTTCCCCCAGCTCTGTATGCCGATCATGATGCTGTATGGTTTGGAATATCCCTGTGGTCAGTTGGGGTCAGCTGTCCCTGCTGTGTTGCCTCCAAAATCCGTGTGCACTCCCAGCCCACTTGCTAGTGGGGTGGGATGAGAGGCAGAAAAGGCCTTGGTTCTGTGTAAGCCCTGCCCAGCAGTAAGGAAAACATCTCTGTGTTATCAACACCATTTACAGCACAAATCCAAAACACACCCCTGTACCCGCTACTGTGAAGAAAATTAACTCTATCCCAGCCAAAACCAGCACAGTAAGAAAATGTTTTGCAGCAAAAATCAAACAGTAGAAGTGGAATAAGAATTACACTGGAGCTCCCTAAATCAAGTTCAGAGGATTTTATTATAGCTGCCTTCCAATTCAGATGATCCAGGCAGATGATCAGACACAAGAGATTGGCCCCTCACAATTCAACAGCAAAACTCCGCAAAAAACCCCAGTGCCTCTGCCTGCATTATTTCAGGGCTGTGTACAGAGCCAAAATGTGAGCTCTACTCAGCTGCCAAAGAAATTCTGGGTAAATGAGGATATAAATCTCCTGCAACTCAGCATCCTCCATCAATGCAGCTCCTAGATATCAGCTGTGCATCCTGTGGGTGTGCGGTCCAGAGTTCCCCATGCCATGGCTGGAAGCATGACTCTAAGAAAAGACCCAAGCCCCCATTTCAATAGTTTGAACCTATGATCTTTCTGCTGAAATACATAGCTATAATTAATAGCTCCTTGTTTATTTTATTCTTTAGAAATTAAATGTTTCTCTTTCAGAGCCTGGGATATGCATACATAATCTAGCTACAAAATGACCTGATGTTAACAAGCTGCTAAAAGTTATCATTTCATTCCAGATCCAGATTACACCTGAATGACCCCAAATGCCATGGTTTTGAAAAGGGAAATGTTTGTGCTCAACATTGAAAACAATTTGACCAAATGTGGAAGAAGAGCAGCAATATGTGCAACAGCCTGCTCTTGAAAAGAAACCTATTTTTCCCTAAATGCTGTGTTTATTTCTTCTGGTGCTGCAGATGGGATGGCTTAAACTGCAGAATAGCACACATGTTTGAGGATTAAGCACACAGTTCTGTGCCTTCCCTGTCTTTTCTTCACACTGTTGCCCTGTCCTAGTTTCTTTTTATTCATTTGAACATCTGTGAGGCCTCCTGATGTTTCCAGAAAATTTTATGACCGTGAAGAATTTGCGTAAATTTAATGCACCATTTGAATAACTAATATCAGTAGTAAGATGTTAGTAGCATTAGGCAATGAGAACAAGTATGCCTATTCTGCAAAACTGTAAATTTTCTTTAAAAGACTGACACTGAGCAAGAAGCGGATGTTGCTCAAAGTCCATGAGAATAGATTTTTGCATAGACAAGAACAAAAACTTGCTAAGTGTGTAGTTTCAGAATATACATTAAAGAAAGAATCTTACAACTATAAAGAAAGGTCAAATTCAGAAGATTTACTATAGGTGTAATTTGAGAGGAAAAAATCCAACAAGGCACAGCAGCTTTCTACACCTACATTCTGTGGATTACTAGCCATAATTATAATTCACAATGTGAATTATTAAAATGTGCAAAACATCATGACAAATAGATGTGCGCTTTGGGGAAACAAGAAGAAAAACAGTTTCCCAGAAGCCAGGGTGCTCTGCATGTGGAAGGAAGGGACATGTGAGTGAGACTGCCTGAGTTCTAGGTTTTGAACACCTATTGTGGAAAAGGTGATGTGTACTTTTGGCTTCACTGCCTTACACAGTGTGAGTTTAATCATGTCTGGCACCAGCTGTTAGTTTGAAATTACACTAATGAATGTTCATTTTCTCCTCTTAAGCTGCTCTGCTTTGAGAGCTAACAAAGCGTGTCTCCTTATGAATTTGCATGTCACCTCCTACCTCTGCCCTGCTGCCATGGCACCAGCCTCTGTCAACACCACCAGTCCCTGTCAACCCCTGCACCACAAAGTTTTGTTTCCTTTCAGGTTTTCTAGAGCATCTACCTTCTGCCAAGCATTCAGGGAATTTGTTCCAGAGCCCCTGGGCTGGAAGGGACCCTGGAGACCATGCAGTCCCAGCTTCTGCTGAAAGCTGCTGTCCGTCCAGGACCTTATCAGCCCAAGCCTGGAGTGTTCCTTCCCCTAGACACTTGCACAGTAATGCCCCTAGCTCTCCTTCCTATCCCTTTGGTCCTTCACCAGCACCCCAAGCACTCACCACCCTCCCCTCTGCGGTGTGTGGCTGGATGGAAGGCAGCCTGGAGCTAGCGAGCCACATGCTCATTGGGCCAGTGTGTCAATGGGGCTGCCAGCAGCTCACTTCCCAGGAAAGGGAATGGAAAGACGTGGCCCTTCTTCCTCTCAGCACTGGCAAGGTGTCCCTTCTCATCTGGGCATTCCTTTGCATGTGACACATGTAGAACCTTACTGTCCCTGGCAACTGCACCTCTATCAAACGGGGTGAGCATGGGCTGTAGGCTCGAAAGCTGACTGGGCTGTGCTGGTAAACAGATGGTGTGGTGCTCCAGGGAATTCCTTGTGGCTCCCACCTCTGGATGCCTCACTGCCATGTACTGAAGTGCCCCCTCAGAGGCAGTAGGCTGATATTAGGCTGATACTAGGTTGAGAGCAAAGGCAAGCCTGGAGCACGTGCCTAAGGCTCCCCTGAAACCACCCCATTCCAAAAGCCAGACTCTGGAGAGGACCAGACCTCTCCTCTGGACAGGAGAGGTCTCTCTTCATGTCTCAGTGATAACAAAATAAACATAATTGCTATTAACAATGATTGCTTTTAATGGAGCTGTGTGTGCATAATGGTGGAAATGTTCCCTTTATGAAGGTTTGTACAAACAGCAGCTGCTGACAACTCTCCTTGTCTCCTAATATTTCTTCATTAACCTTCAGACTTCTGCTGATGCACAACTTGTCTTCACAAACACAATGCAGAGCAACTTCTCCAGTATAATTGCAAGAACTTTTATCAGTATTACATTTACTTGCCAATACCCATCCTATTAGTCACATGTCACAATGGCCTGACAAAGGTAGAATAAAATTGGTGTTGACATCAGATAATTTTGTTTTCCCCCTTAACTGGAGCTAATAAACTATTCTGTTTAAAGATCCAGGAAGAGAAAAAATGAAGTCTAGGGATGTTCCTCACCTTAAAAGAGTGCCTTTTCACCTGGCCTCTGTAATAAAGGATGAGGCTAGCAGAATGAGCTCTGGTCTGCTTCAAACTGTAAGACTTCATGATTTAGTTACATACATACAGTGACTAATTGCAGTTGTGGCCTCTCCCCAAGCCATGAAGCCCTACAAATTTTCAGTACACTCACTGAGATGCTGTAGATAAAAGTCTCGGAGTCAGGGAGCTCTTGAGCTTATGCCTTACTTTGCCACAGGGATTATGACAAACACCTAAACACCTACAAACAGTTTCTCCCCCCGGGGGTGAAGAGACTAACAGGAATGGCCACTTCTCCTTTTTGTGGGAATCCAGTGTCCCATGGTTTTGAGTGAGGAATTTCTGGGTCACGCACTGGACTAATGGCCACCGAACAAAGATAAGCCTACACAGTGGGGGCACATGGCTGTGCCAGAACCACCCTGTGCCAACAACATGGAGAGGACATGCCCACATAGACCGAGGGCTTTGGAAGCCCTGAGTCCAAGCACCCCAGCATGCCTGCACAGAGCAGTGACACAGGGACAGCAGGATGCACTGGCTGGACCAGGTCTGACCTGACAATGTGGGCAGGTCTGGGCCAACTTCAGCATTTGTGTGGAAAGTTCAGCGTAGCCTTTCATGCCATGGATCCCAACTCAGCAGAGCACTGACCTCATGCTGCAGGTACTGTGCCTGTGCCCTAGTGACTTGAGTAGGATTTGAGTTTTAATTTCTGGCTTTGCTGAACTCAGTTTCATCTATCATCTGACAAAGAGTGACATCAGAAGCACGGTGTGTCTGGCATCACCAAAGTTTGGAAAATATCTTGGCTTATGTTATTTCAAAAGCAGTAATTTTGTTTCTTAAAATAAGGGGCTATTCAAAGACACAAGAAGGCAAATAAAAACTAAAAGGACCAACATATGGATAGCTCTAAATCATGTAAAAAGTTATTTTTCAGTTCAGACATGCTTTTTATGAACTGTTCATGGACTGTTTCACTGTAACTATGTGATTGATCTGAATAGTTCATGGAACAATTACAGAACAAATACACAAGATGATAATTTCTGTGTACCATGGAGGTACACAGTAGAGCAGCCCCATGCCAGAGCATGTGGATGCCCAGAGGAGGCTGTGACCCCATGGGAAGCCTGTGCTGGAGCAGGATTCTGGCAGGCCCTGTGTCCCTGTGCAGAGAGAGAGGAGCCTATGCTGGAACAGTTTGTGAAGAACTGCAGCAGCCCATGGGAAGGACTCAGGTTGGAGAAGTCCATGGAAGACTTTCTTATGGGAGATAGCTCACACAGAGACAGGAGAAGAGTGGAGGAGTCCTACCCTTGAGGAGGAAGGAGCGACAGGGACAATGTGTGATGAACTGACTGCCAACCCCCATTCCACTTTTCCCTGTGCAACTCAGGGAAGGAGGTAGAGAAATCAAAGGTGAAGTAGAACATGGAAAGAAGGGAGGTGTGGGGGAAAGGTGATCTTAAGACTCGTGTTTATTTATCACTATTCTACTCTGATTTTGATTGGTAATAAATTCAATTAATTTCCCCCAAGCAGGGTCTGTTTTGCTTGTGATGGTAACGGGTGAGTGACCTCTGCCTGTGCTTATCTCAAGCCATGAGCCTTGTGTTCCATTTTCCCTCCCTTGTCCATCTGAGTAGGGGAGTGATAGAGTGGCTTTGTTCGGCACCTGATGTCAACCAGGGTCAATCCATGCAAGTGATTTTTTTTTCCTAAATACTTCTGAAGGCTGGAAGACAGACACTGATGCCAAAAAGCTGTTACCACTACTGAGCTTCACCACCACAGAATCACAGAATCATTTAAGTTTATGGCACTCCCCAGGCAGGCCTGCTAGGCCGAGAGCCTGAAGGAGAGCCACACAAAGAACACACACAGACGCAGCAGGAGAGAGAGCAGGAAGAGAGAGGGCAGAGCCCTCCGACTTTATTTATATGTTTTCACACATCACCGTGGATTGGAGGTAGAAATCACCACCTCCTATAATCCACTTGGTCAAAGTATTTGTCAATCATATTTCTCCACCCAGTATACTGGAATCCGTAAACACAGATACAATTTAGGAAAACATAGATAATAGAGAGAAAACAAGTCATGGCCATGAGAGAGAAAGTCTAACAAGAAAACACTGAACACTGCAAAGTCAGGGCAACATAAGTTGGAAAAGACATTTAAGATCATCAAGTCCAACTGTGAACAAAAGAGAGCTCTCACTGATACTTCATAAACATCAACATTTAAACAAGGCGAGAGGCTTAATGATGTAACAAAGGAATAATTTCAGTTTTTAAGCACAGGGGGTTTTAATATAAATATTCTCATTAAGAGTGAATTAAATAAAAAACCTTTTGAAGGACAATGACTACCATATTTTCTCTGAGGCCAGAGTGCTGAAATGGCAATGAGATAGCAGAGATTATGACTCACACAGCTCTGCCATGGAGTTCTGTGCCCTTGCTGTCACAGTGACCACCACCACTGTGACTATCCCGAGATGTAAGCCCCGAGTCCTTCTCTTGACTCCTGTTTATGCTTCCCTACTCACGCTTCATTCTGGTTCCTAAAGTTTTCTCTTTTCATAAGAAAGGTCCATTATGCAGTTAGATCATGCTCTAAATTAGCATAATGAGTGATGGAGTGATGTTGACAACAACTCATCAGGTGTTGAGCCCTTGACGTCCCTATCCTGAGTTGGTAGAAAGGCAGCCTTTGTTGTTTCCCCATCATGGCAGAGGCAGCCAGGTGGGGATGGAAAGTAAACAACTCACAAGAAAAAATGCATTTCATGGGTATTACACACAAAGGATGCTGCCAGAAAGGTTGTATCCTCACCTGGCTGGTACGTAATGCATGACTTTTGGTCAGAAGAGGAAATCACAGAGAATGGGAGGCTTGGGAAATGCACAGCCTCATCTGACACACCTGCTGTAGCTGAGCAGTGGAACAGGCATCCTCGCTGCCATGAGTCAGTAGCAGAGTCAGGCCAAACAGCGTCTTCAGTGCTTCTATGGCTCATTTTTGTCTCTGGAGCTCTCTGCCTGGCTCTCCTGCTTTTGGGAAGATGTTCCTGCACAGAAGACCTCAGCTTTGCTCTCCTCTGTCCATACCTGGTGCTTTCTCACAGTGTATTTGCTCTGGTCCACTCATCCACCCTCCCTGGACCTGGACTGCCAACACTGCCCCTGTGCTCCCACTGCTTTCCTGTTCCCAGCAGCCTGTCTCCAGACATAATACCTGTGGCATCCAACTTTCAAAGGCTGATCCATTTTGATGGATTTCTTTCTCTCAAAGTAAGATGAAACCACTGGGAGAAAAAAACAAACAAAAACCAAAACAAAAATGACAACAAAAAAACTCCACTAAAATCTGCTTTAAATCAAAACATTTTAGTTAGCTGCAGGTTATTAAATCATTTCTAACTTTCTAACTTTCAGGGAAATTTAGATTTCTAAAAAAAAGTATTATTTTAAATTCAAGAGCTGGCACTTTTTGTGTTAAAACTGTTGGAAAACATGTTGAAAAAATATTACAGTGAAGTCCCTTCTCCCTTTTAGACAAAACTGCTTGCTTAACTGAAATGTGTTACCTTAAGCCTCCTTCCACAGTGAAATTGAAGGGAATTTATTATAAATAATTGTCATATTTAAAAATATGTGAACTCAACTGAAAGTCTGAATCAGTTAATACTACAAAATCTTCACCCAGCAATAACTTCTCACCACTAAGTTTGTCACAAGCACCAATTAGATGTAGCTTTGAAGCTAAGGATTTATAATCATCACAAAATTTTATCTGTCTCCTACAGGTTCCAGGACATTTAATAATTCCCATTGAAAACCGTTGGTCTACACCAACAAAAGAGCCTTCCCCTGCTGCTGTCCAGCATTCCTTTATAGAAGAAAGGCTTGTATTCCTATACCATAATTAAACATTATTCTGAGTCTAGGGTTGACTGAAATTTTTCTGAACAGCATATTTTTATTAAAGAAAATATGCAGTGAAATTGAGTACTTTTCCAGAGGAATATATTGACTTTTGTAAGAAAATAATGGAATGAATCAATGCTTTGAAGAAATTCAGTGTGCTTCATTGACCAATTCTATTGCAGCATAATTATCTGAACAACATGTACAATCTGACAATTAAATCATACATATTTTCATATTTTTATATATTCTCCTGTAGTTTTACTCCAGAATTTAAGAAAGCATTAAAATAGTCACTGGCTAATGCAGGTGGGAAAGAAAACTCATTAAGTAAACGTACATTTGCACTGTGATAGCTCTGTAAACCTGCACAAAACACATCCTTCTGAGAGGAGCTTGCAGTTCATCTCTGTGAATTACCAAAATGAAGACTGACAATAATTTAAATATATTACCTTTTTGCTGATGATAATCTCAGCAGAAACACCAAGCTAATGTGTTTATATGCCAGTAATAAATGGAATGACAAGTCAGGGATGAGCAATAGTTGGTGCTGCAGACTGCAGGGATGGGAACATGGGCTCTGGTCTGACAAACCATCAGCTGCTCTTGATCCAGGTTACGATATCGCTAAACTGCTGTGTCCCAGCCACCCATCACATCTTCCTCTATCAATCCTCATCTCTGCTGCTTTGCCAGCTCAGCCGAGAGCTCTGGGTTACCAAGAGAAGCAAGTATTTCACACAGGAGCAGGTTTCAGTTTGGACCACTGTGCAGAGGCAGGTTACTGACCCTGAGCCAAATGGGCAAGTTAGCAGAAGCTGTGCCCACCAGCAGGATCCTTTACAATGTGTGCCCTTTCCCTCAGGGCCTGCAGTTGGATGCATGTAACCTTCCATTTGCGGCAATTTTTGGTGGGAGTGCTCAAATACTTCTGGAATGAATCCAGAAACAGGCATGCCAGTAATCTTAGGGTAGTCTGTCTTGCAATTTCAAGTTAAATCTTTCAATAAAATGATCATCACAGCTTCCACTCTAAGGGACAAATTTTACAGCGTGCAGAAAAACTAACACGTGTAAAGGCTTGAAATAAATAAAAATAAATAAATGCTACTGAACATTTCAGCTAGTGAAAAACTTAATTGAGGCAAATTTATCTACAATAACAAAGTCACTATTCCCTGCCCTGCTCCAAGTATACTACCTGTTTCCATAGTTCATTTAAAACTCAAATCCAAACCATATTGATTCAGGATGGCACCATATTCCTTGGAGTCAGAGTTTACTTTGTGATCCAATTCTCCTCTACAGAAAAGTTTTTCTGGCTAAAATTTTCTTTTTTAATATGGAAGATATCATAAAATCTGTAACATCTCCATAGTATCCAGATTATAGGATGCTGGATCTACACCTCCCATTGGGAATCTATTTTCTTTCATGACCATCAAATTGCCCCAGTAAGAACATCCCCCTTTTCTCCATTGATATTGAGAATTTACAATGTTGGATTCTTCTCTAAAATACAGCAAATGTATGCAATGGTGTCATTGTGCCTTACTCTACAGTCAAATGTTTGCAAGAAGTCACACACAAAGATTGATTGCAGATGAACTGAACTCAGCATTCCACTGTAACAGCTTTTTGAACAAACATTCAAATACTTCTGAGGTCTTTGTACACTCCTAGCATTAAATCACATCATCACAGAAATGACAGCAGAGAGGTTACCTGCTCCAGCCCCTGTGGCAGCCCCCTTGGCTGCCCAGTCTCAAAGGGAAGGCCAGGGAGGGATCTCTGAGCACCAGGCACGGGCAAGGGGAGGCAAGAAATGTAAAACCACACCTGAGACAAGTGGTTTTATGACATCCAACACAATGGCCAACACTGTTGTTTAGATACCTCCTTGTCCTTAAAACCAGATTTTATGACTCCGCCCCAAGAATTTTTTGCTTTTGGTTTTTGATTTTATTCAAACTCTCACAGAAGAAAGTGCATACAAAAGAACAAGATAAATGTTTTATTTTTCCTTGCAGTCCTTCACTTTTTCTATCCTCTGGCAAATCTGGAAAAATTAAAGACGTTTAAAAAGTAGTGTGAAGATTTAAAATTGTTATTTTAAAATGAAGTTGGGAAATTGGGACTTCTAATAGTAAAGTGGAGTAAGTACCTTTTTCTAGAGTCTTCTGAATAAGTAACCACTTTAATATTGAAATTTAGCAAATTCTCACTGCTTTTCTCAATCTGATTTTGATTCCTTCGGTTCACAATTAGGTTATTTTGTGGGATGCATGAATAGCAAATCTAGTCACTGGATTCTGCTGTTTAATTAAATCACTTCAATGTCTGATAAAACCAGTTCCACAGTCTAAAAGGTTAGTGATCTGTGTATCTAACTGCATCATAGCTTTTATTTTATATAGTTGCTCAAAAGTTGCCAAGGATGAAGCCCTGTCTATACTGATGAATGGAGAAGGAGCAGAAGCAGCATTTAGGATCCAGTGTTCAGATTTGTTGGTGTCCGTTAGAATTACATTTTTCTGCATTGCAGAATTCAGATGTCACAGCAGCTGCTTGCAAGCCTGTAAGTTTTGCATGTGTGATGTGAGGACAAAGATGAATTTACATTACTGCTGGGCCAAGAGAGCAGGTTTCTTACATGGCAGTTTCCTTACATGGCAGTTTCTGAATCCCAGCTGCCTTCATTTAGCTGATACTTAGCCCAGAGCAGAGTGTTCAACCAGAGGGCTTTAGCATCCCCGTTTACAAGAATAATAGTTCTTGCAGCAAGCCTGTGCAATGACTTGGCAGAAATGAAACTAAGGAGCAATCAGCACAGGTTTTTACTTTGGCTTTACTATTACAGCTAGATGGCAAACTATTTAACCCTGATTAAAGAGGCAAAAATCCCATTAAAATCAATTTGCGTTTTGTCTACCTTATTTGGACTGATACTTGATATTATTTCTAGACCAGCCTGTCCAGTGATGTGCATGGAAAGAAAAAAGGTCCGTAGTGGTGGTAGTTTACAGCTTAAATGACACACTGGTAGTCCTGAAGGAAAACAAACAACAAAGGATCTGTCTCTGTCTGATCAGACAAAGTATGCAGTGCCAGAAAGCACACAACAGTACTTGCTCCTACACGAGTTATAACTAGGTGACATTTACAAGCATTCAGGTAATGAATTATGGGATCTTGAAACAGGAGTTCTCAGATAGGAGCACTATAATATTCCAGAAGAGCGGATTGTTTTATGCTGGGGCATCCTTTAGTGATGATAGTAGCAAGAAGATTTATTATTCAAAGCCCAGCGGGAGAATACTTTGTAGATCAGAGGAGAAAGTATTATATCATATTCTTAGTGCTTATGAGATACCGTGACAAAAATACAGTATCTGCTTGATAGGTTTCAGGTGGTAGAGGTTTAGTCACTAACGGCAGCTGCCTCATGGCAACAAGGTTTTATGAACTAGTTTATCTGTTTAAAGATATATCTGAGAGTCATCACACTGATATTAAACAAGGGAAGAAATCAAAGCAGAAGACACTGTGACATTTTGGAAATGGACAGATGCTAAGTCTGAAAGTCACAAGATTGTAAATGCACTCAACAAACAAAGTCTGAGACAAACAGTACTAGGGTTTGGTTCTGCTGGCAGATATAAATGTCAGTTATTGCTTCAGACCTTGTTATGTAAGTTGTCCACACAACAGCATAGACTTCCTTTAAAAAGACAAAAACGCCATAACTCTAGGAACATGTGATCCTGTTAAAGCAGTGCTTAGTTCACCTTGTGATTCAAAACCTTGGCAAACCAATGTCATCATATTCATAAAATACTTTTAGAGGGCATACATAAGTAAGTAATTTACCATTGGACCTGATTTATTTTATTTTTCCTAATAGGACCTAACCTAGCCTCATCCAGTTCTGAGGAAAAGGAGATCATGGCACCATAAAGCAGCAAGGCATATTGACTGTTTCTCATGTGAGAAACAAAGACACCTCAGGATGTATCTGCAGAGTGGGTCTTGATTTCATCACAGGGCGTTATCCAGTAGCGGTTGTCTTAAAAGGACCTGAATTTCCTTTTGTGTCTATTACTATAAACTATAGCTGTGTTACATTTGCTCATCCATATGAATAAAGCTGATGGGGGAGGATAAGAAACCATTAAAAATGCATTGCTGATATTTGGTCTTCTTCAAAATGTGCAGCCTAATAAACATCTGTTTGTTGTAGTTGACTTCATCTTCTCTTTGTGGAGTAGGGAAGATTTTTGCCATGCAATTTGGGGGGGGTTTTGGGACAAAGTGACAATGATTTCTCAGTCTATCATATAGCAAGTGGTCTTCCTCAGCCTTACACAATTATTAGTGCTTATGAGGTCTAAGGTCCATAAATCTGACAGGATTCAGTCCCCTGCTTCCAGGTGAGAAATTGAAGTTCTGTCTAATTAATCCTTCTGCAGATCTCTATCTTTGGTATTGCAAAGTATCTCTAAATGGGACATTCCCAGGCCTCCAGCAGGTGTGTTTATGAAGCAGAAGACATAGCTACAGCCCCAGTAACTTCCATGCACAGCTGTGATGGGAGTGAGTTATGGACTGAGAGCCCAATCAGTGAAGCAAGTTTTTATTTTCGTCTCTGCAGCTGACCTGGATGTTCAGTTCTGGGTATGTTGCAAGGGTGTGAACGGGGTAGAATTTCTGAATCCTGATCTGTTTTATTATAGATGGATAAAGTTCTTCCTTAATTCACAGTCTTATTTTTGAAATTCCCTATTTTTGCAGAACTGAATCAAGACAATGACATGCATATTAAGATCTTCCCCAGATGGCTGAGCACTTGGGGAATTCCCTTCCCCATTCCAACCAAGATGCTGAGAGATTCACTAGCATTGCTCACTGGAGTTCCCCAGCATCATTCGCAAGAACTTGATCTCTATATATAGAGCCTGGGGAGAGGGAAGGCTTTGTCCTTGGAAAAAGGGAGTGTGCAGGATGCCAGATTTAACCTGTTAATGCAGGCACAAGCAATTAATATGAAGGAATAACCTATCTTCTCTGTGTAGGGAGTCTCAGTTGAATCTGCCCACTTAGAAAACAAATGGAATCAAGGACATTACTGTAAAAGGCAAGTTTTACAAATAGCTTAAAAATAAACAGTTACTGTACATCATTTTGCCCATATACTTCTAAATATAAGCATTCATCGTACTATTGTTCTCCTGGTTAAATCCTACTAGAATTCCTCCCTTCAGGATCACATTGACAGCCCTGTGTCTTTTATTGTCATGCCAAAACTGCCTCTGATTTATCTGCTTATGATACATCTGTCAATTTTGTCATGAAGTAACAGTGTCTTAGCCATTCCTTGAACCAGCCAGAGAGGTTACTTGTCTTTGCATCTTCAAGTCACCAAAACTCAGACTTTCTGTTGTACATGGAAGTTTGTTCCATGTAAGAGTAAGTGCTAGCAAGAAAATAATTTTATTTTTATATAATACATAGAAATTATATATCATTATGTATAATATAGAAATATAATATTTAAAGGTATTATATGTAAATATAGATTATTCTATATCTTACAGACAGAAATGAAAGCAAACATGGATATTTCTTCTTGTCAAATGTGCAAATACTAGGAATAAAGAAACAGAAATCTTTTGAGCTCATTAGTTAAAAGTGTATCTTTTAAACCCAAGCTCAAATCCTAAAATATCTTCTAGTATGTCCTTTAGCATCCTAGTAATTCACACTAATATGTACAAATAAACTTCGCCATTTTGGAGGTGATCAGCATTGCTGATAACAGTTCTGAACCATAAGTACAACTGGGAGAGTCAAAAAAGCCCCACTAACTTTCTTTCATTGTTCTTGTTGCTAGGTGTCTCCCTTGTATGACTAAAAACATATTTGATTAGGAATTAATTCTCAGAGAGACTGTTCCTACCTCTTCTGCAAAAAAAAACCAAACAACTTTTGCAAGAAGTGCATTGATTTGCAGTGGTGGAAAATGAACTCCAGCGCAGCTACATTTGTGCAAGCTGCCCTGGGCCCTCTATAGCTCCACTTCTTTGTGTGCAGGTTCAGGCCACTGGTGACCTCAAATGACTCCAAATGAGCCTGTCTGCAAAAAAAAGTTAGTGTTCCACGACAAGTCCTCTGAATAGCAGATAGTCCTGCTTTGGCTGCAGGACAAGGTGTCTTGTGCCTCCGTAATCCATGAAATATTGGTTTGTATATAAAGGTGTCAGAGCCCTCTCTCTTGAGAAGATAGCTGCCATACACAGCCTTATAGAGCTGATACAGCTGTTCCTTCCTCTTCTTGTTCAGCTTTTGTTCCTGAGAAAGCAGTTTTGGACATTAATTGACTTTTCATTTTAGAGAAGCATATACAGGCCTTATAATTTGCCACTTTTTAATCAGAATTGTACTAATTATGGCAGAATGACCAGAAATAAAAGATTCATTTCCCACTCACACAGTCTCTTATGGTCCTATTAAGCAAAAGCTAACAGGCAACAGGGAAGCAACTCCAACTAAGTGGTCCACTGGAAACAAAGAAGTTCTATGTAGCCTACTGCAAATCACCATCATGTTTTGAAAGCTTGGAAGTTGAATTCTTATCACTGTCTTGTGACTAAAACTGAAGTCTTCTGTAATCCAAAAGAACTTGAATATATTCATGCACACGCCATGATGTGGCTTGCCTTCCTTGCCACTGTACTCTTTTGGATTAGCACGTATGTGCACAGCGCAAGCAGATGTTCCTGTATGACTAATGAGCACACTGCTTCCTGATCAGTCCGAAGGGCTGCAAGCTGCCATGCCTCCCTGTCAGTAAGCTCTGGTAAAAACTAAAGCCAGATGTTTTAAAGCACAAATGGTTTATAGTTTACTGGGCAATCAATGAGCTCTAAGTGCACTCCTGTTACTCCTGACTCGTCTTCTCACCATCATGATACTGCCAAAGCCAGAAATAAGCGGTGGTGTATGCAGCAGGCAGTAGTATGTATGTGATATTTTCACTCTTGCTTCCCCTTGCAGCCCTGCATGGCACTCCCAAGTTCAAACATTTCAGTAGTTCCATGACTTGACCTTCAGCTCCCTTCCCCTCAGATAAAACACTGAAGTAACATTTGTCACACAACCAGTTCAGTGTTGTAAGGGAAAAATGAAAAGAAATGAAATGCACTAGTGGCTGGCTGAATCTTTCCAAGTCTTCTGAATTAATCACCCTTGTCAATGCTAACGAGCTTTTTACTTTTACTTGTAAAACAAATGATGTAGCTTGGAATCACTAAAAGCAGAGGTCACACAGTATGGCAAGGTTGTCTAGTAAGAAAATTCCCAAACATATGGAAAAACCAAAACCACTAACAGATAAAAATCGTTGAAGTGTAGCTATACAAAGAACTGGCTAGTGCCAAAGAGAATGAAATCCAGTGAAGGTGTTATGTCATTGTTATTTTATTTGTTTAGTGTGGCACTCCATCTCTGCTAAACCCCAGTTTTGTGCTAATACGCCCAGGAGGTGCAATGATCCTCCTGAGCGCTACAGCTTCCCAGTAAATTTGCCATAAGTGCAGAGAGGTCTCCTGATGCTGCTGTGTAAAACTCTGCCATTCCCACAGCTACTCTCAAATGTGGTGTCAGAGGCCCAACCTCTTCCCGCTTTCCACTACTCCAAATCAGACACAGCTTCATCAGGCTCCCTGTGCCTATGCTGTACTTAACTTTAGGAACAATTCAGTCCTAAAATCCTGTATAGCCTAGCTGCCATCCATAATGGAATAGGCAACTCCACATCATGGACAGTTTTCCCTTCAGACTGGAGACTGATCCATCCTCTCATAGAGGATGGATCATACAGGATGAAGCCCCTGTGAAACCACAGGAGAGACCCACATGGCTGAAAACAGCTCTTCCCCATGAAAGCAACTCCTGAGTTGAAGAGGTAATATCATATCCCAGAAAATCATATCCTGCACATGTGTATGGCACTCAATCATTCTCAGTTTCTTTTGTTTAAAAGACCATCACTGTGGTACTTAGTTCCTCTAACAACTACACGCATCATCCTAGGTCTACAATCAGCCAAGGGAGTCCACTTTGACAGGATTAACATTTTGTTGGCTTTTTTAGGTTGTGAAATCTCCTTCTCTGGCAATATTCAAAACCAGCTTGGGTGCAAGCCGGTGTAACCTACTCTGGGTGAATCTGCTTTGGCAGGGGGCTGGACTAGATGGTCTCCAGAGGGCCCTTCCCACCTCAACCATTCTGTGAAGGTATTTATATCCCAGTACCTGAATCAGAGAACCAAGAATTCCCACAAAACATCTGTAGCAACCACCCACCATAGCTCTAATGGTTGTACCTAGTAGGTGGGCAATTATGATGACATTGAAACATCTGACCTCATAGGGTATAGCACTCCCCAGGCAGGCCTGCTAGGCCGAGGGCCTGAAGGAGAGCCACACAAAGAACACACAGACGCAGCAGGAGAGAGAGCAGGAAGAGAGAGGGCAGAGCCCTCCGACTTTATTTATATGTTTTCACACATCACCGTGGATTGGAGGTAGAAATTACCACCTCTCATAATCCACTGGTCAAAGTACTTGTCAATCATATTTCTCCACCCAGTATACTGGAATTCATAACATAGATACAGTTTAAGAAAACACAGATAATTGCTAAGAAAAAAGCCATGGCCATGGTACAGAAAAAGTTCTAAGAATATCACAAAAGGAAAACACTGAACACTGCAAAGTCAGGGCAACAATAGGGTAGCTCTTCCTACCAAAAAACCCTTCTTATGCTAAAGATGGAACATGATGAAACAATTAAAAATCCTGAAATTAATTAGCTTATCTACTGCTTCTTTTATAAGCAATATTCCAGATGTTCTAAAATATCAACTGTTACTACTATCTTTAGAAAAGAGATTACTATGATTACTATGCTCCTTCAAGTCTCTAGGCTATTTAATGCCCTTTTTTTAATGACAGACAAAGTACCTTGTTAAATAGGAGAGGCTTTGCTTGAAAAGGTATAATCATAAAGGCATTAAAGTAAGCATCAGAACTCTTGATGGGCCTCGGCTGAAAACAGCAGCTCAAGACCTTCTTTTGAGGTCTCCGTTATTTGGAAACATCCTGTCATCAAAGCTGTGCAGTGCAAATTGCATATGTGGCTTTGTGGGCAGATCTCAGCTGTTTATTTTTACACACTGCTAAATATGAATGCTCACACATTAGTAAGTCTACTTGCAAATGCATTTCGGAAACACTTGTAATTTGTGTTCCCGCTCTACATCTCCACGTTGAAAGAATTTCCAGGCATAAATAGCCATCAGTGAAAAACTACTGTGATGGTTCGAATTTGAAATTAGAGAGTGCTTAAATAAATCACATTTTGTAGAAAGTGACAGGAAACAAATTGCTCTATCCACAACCTTAGGAATAAATGTGGTTTATTTCACATACAGTCACCTGCTTACAGTAGATTGTTTGCACACCTCAGAAACTGCCCTGGCAGTCAATGTAGACTTTGCTTCAGATGAGGGGAAAGACACAAATCACACTGCCTCAAGAATTAATTTATGCTTCACCCTCCTGTTGGCTTCAGTGACAGTGTCATGTACAGAACAACAGTGGACCAGACACGGATATTGATTTTCCATTTATTTCCATTTATGAGTAACCAGAATGAAGTTTCTTTCATTTTGGATTTAATCCAGTAGAAAGTAACCCCTCCAGTGGTTCACACAGTGAATCCTCAAAGACCTCCTGGCTTGTAGGTCAATGGTACTAAGCCAAATTGTATGACCAAGACTTGCCTGTTTACCCTAAACAGCAGTTAATGAGAATGATGATGATTGTCAGGTGGGGTACAACGGGATAGCACTGGGACCATGAGCAAGTATATGCACCAAAGCATTACAGAAGAAGCAGATTGTTCCCTGAAAGACTGCATGACTAGAGAAGTCTCAGCTAAGGTACAAGAAAGGAAGTCCAAGCCACAGAAATTCATTCTACTCACTCAAAAGAAGCAATTAAAATAAAAAGCCCTGCTTCTGTCATAGAAGCCCAGTTCCTGCACAGAGCCAGCCAGCAACAAAAGCACTGCAACACCCTGTGTAATTAATACCCCAGCCAGCCAGTGAGCACACACTCCACTGTGGTGAGAGCGAGCAGCACAGTAAACCTCACCTGTCCCACAGCAGGCATTGCCACTAAGAGGCAGCTGTGAAAACCAGTGACTGTCTACATGGATTCTGCCCTGCAATTTATACAATTGTCTGATGAGCAGATGAAATGATTTGCTTGGCTTCTCTGAGTCATGGTGCCAATCCCTACCATCTTCTGGAACTCACTTGGCTAGATTATTACATACTGATCCTATAACCAAACCTATGAGGGAAAAAAGGGGCCTGTCCTCAGGATGAAGGAAGATCAAGGCTGTAGTATAAGGGTGGGGCAAACCTGAGAGTGCTTATTATAGGAAGTGCTGCCAATGGTGCCTGAATATTAAGGTCATCTTATGTTTTGTTTTACATAGCTAACATGAAAATGATTACTTATGTCTTTCTTTCATCCTCTCTTATTCTTAAGAGTAAGGAAAATAAGACTCTTCTAAGTTAGATGATAAATGTCCAAACTTGCAACAGTCACAATTTTGCTTACACGCCACTGACCCCAGGTTGGGTGCTGAGAGATTAGAGGATCTATTTGGCTAGATATTAAACATGTATAACCTCTCTCCAACAGAAATCTACACAGATGGCAGGGAAACAAGGTCTTCAGAAACTGTCTGCAGACCAACAAGGTTTTCCTGGAAGTTGAGAGAAAAAATACTTTTACTTGTGAATTAGTAAACTAATCTCCCCACTCTGTATTTACTGTGGCCACACAGTATCTATCTGTACATTTAGTATTTTCCCTCTGAAAAAGGGGCATGGTCCAAGTTAAACTGCCTTTTCCCTTCAGGACTGTAAGACACACTGCAGCCCCTTAAAACATGGCATGCATATTAGGAATAAGAACCTTGACAGGGGTAACACCCTGTGTAATTCCTACCTAGTTACAGCCTCTTAAAGGACTGGCTTCCACAGGCTGAAGGACAGAACCTGCAAAGGAAGGCTCAGCAACCTGCATCTGTGGGAGCATGGCCAAGTTTTTGGCAAGGAAGTTCTGGACCATAAGCCGAACACACCCCAAGAAAGGTGTTACAGAAGCATTGCCAGTAACACCAAAACGCGTATTGTCAAGTGGCTGGCTGGGAAGGTTTTGTTGAGGTGACCGCTTTAGCAAGGCCCAGTGCCTGCAGAGGCCCAGAAAGAGTTTGGTTACGGGATGGATTGTGGCGATGCTGCATCAACGCTGGAACCAAGGCTGGCGATCCGGCCCCAGGCGAGCGGAGCGGGGCTGCCTGGACGCAAGGCAGCAGCCGTGCTCACTGTGCCCTCCGCCCGCGCCACGGCCTGAAGCGGCGGCCCCGGGCGCTCGGGAGAGCGGCAGGAGCAGTGACCCCACGGCCAGGGACAGGCTCCCGGCTCCGTGGGGCAGGGCCCTGAGCCCCGAGGCCGCCGCTCCCTCCCGGTCGCACATTCCAACGCCATTCCCAGTCCCTGTCCCGGCCGCTGCTGCCTCCACACGAGGGACACGGGGGCAGCGCGCACGCGACATCCGGGCACTCCGCCCCCTCCGCCGGCCGCGGGGGGAGAGAAGGGGCCGCGCCCGCGCGTGCGCGCGCTCCCGGGCCTCG
>VYZT01064652.1:54399-76979 GCA_013400735.1 Pomatostomus ruficeps
CGTCGACTCCTCCTCGCCCGCCCCGCGGGGCCCGGAGCTCCCGCCGGGTGTGTGCCGGCCGTGCCGGGCCATGTAGGGTGGCCGCTGCCGCCCCGCCCCCGCGCCGGGCCCACGGGTGGCGGCGGACCGAGCTCTGCCGCGGCCGCTTCCTCTGACCCCGCTGTGCCGCCAGCGCTGTCGGGGGTCGCGATAGCACGTGGGAAGGGCACAGGGCCGAGGTCTGCCTGGTGCTGTGGAGACCGCAGTTGGAGTGCCTCCTTTCTGCGTGAAAGGAGGGGCAAGAGAGCAAATAATCCAGAGGTATTGCTGAAATCCTTCTCTAATCCCCCGTGTTTGTGTTATTTCGAGTAGATGTGCTCAGACCATGCAAGAGGTCGTGTTTTGTGTCTTCTCTCAGTTCATTTTTTTAATGGCAGTTTTTTGACGTGCGGTGGAGCCTTTGTTTCCCTCCTTTATGAAGGTAAAGAGGGTTGTGTACTCCTGTGACCCCACGGGTCGGCAGTCAGAAACGTACAAGGAGATGACAGCAGCTTGTTGAACGCCTCGCGTCTGGGAACAGTTGTGTGGCCTCACTTCCAAAAGTTCTAGCGTCGCTGTTGTTCGCAGCAGGCCTTCAAAATTCTTAAAGGAAATAACCCGTGGGCTGGAGAGGTGGCTTTCTTTTGTTCAGTAAAGCTCTACTCGGATTTGGCTGAGGAGCTTTTCATAATCCTTGTTTCCCTTTTGCTGATTATGGTGTTAATATACCAGATAAAGTTAGCGTACTAGTCCAAGCCCAGTGCCCCTGAAGTAACAGCCTCACCTTGTTTGTGCTAGCACTTAAGGCAAGATATCTCCTCTGCTTTCTCTAGAATTAGTGTGGAGTACTTGATGGTTAAATCCTTCACCTGGACACCTGCTGCCTTCTGCAGCGCATTGATGTGACACACCTTAACTTATGCAGTGATTTGGGGAGTTAAGGTTCCTGCGTCCCATTTGATGAGGATGTTAGTTATTTATGATCTTCCCTTCTGCACCCCTCTCCCAGAAGTACAAAAAATATTCGCAGAACTTTGCTTGGTAAGCAAGTCAAGTACCCAGAATAGTGAAAAATGCACTGGCAGGTTTACTCTGTCTTCCACTCTGTATGCATGTAAATATCTGTGTAATTTCACCATAGTGGTCAAGCTTTATCAAGAGAAGAAATAGATTAGAGAGGGTGAATTGGGATTGTATTGCAAGCTGAGACTTTTTGTGGTGTCTCTTGTCTCATTTTCTTCCAAAGTTAGAAGGTTTTAGAGAACAAGAGAATTCCAGTGGAAAGGGCAAAAGCTACGGAAAAGCAGTGTTTTTACTCTGCTGCCTGGACATTCTTTCTTTTGCACTAAATTCTGCATTTACTCAATTCACTTCTTAAATTTGGGTTATCTCCCTTGCCTCCTACTTTGATATTAGAAGTCTAATGGGCAAAATAAGTGCTGCATTTAACAAGCAATATCTGGTTGGAAACTTTCTGGACAGTATTTCTGCATGTTTTTGGGCAGCCAGGTTTTCAGGTCATAAAGTGTCTGCAACAGAGGGTGTAGTCTACAACTTTGTGAAGAAGAAAGCATGTGGTTATTAGTTGTCAGGTGAGTTCCTGTAGCTGCTGCAGATTTCAGCTGTTTAAGAAACCCCTGTTTGGCATTCAGTCCAATTGAACTAAAAGTAACAGACTTTACCTCATATCATTAGACCTTTTTCTTTGGTGAGCTCTGTCTAAAAGGAGGCAAATGCTGTTTGCCTCTGGCAATGAGATATAGTATAGAGATGGGAGCGGGGAATCATGTACACTCATCCTTGTAGTGGTGACAATTTCCCTTCAGTTTCCTTATCTGCATAATAAGAATAAAGATAATGTATCTTCTGGTGAGATGGTTAGATTGTATAAGGGGTGGTAAGTATGCCTGAACAGACCACGGAGAAAGGAATATTTACATTATTGATGGTTACAGAGAAATCTGTGTAAGATGTCCTGTCTGGACACTGTCTAGTCTCAATATTGAATGAAGGAAAAAGACTGGAGAGTCTTGTAATAAAAACTGGTTTGAAAAGGCCAAGAGGGTTAAAATGGCAAGGGAGCTCTAGATTCTGACTTACTTTGCCAGCTACTGTTTTTAATAGTTTCTGATGTGACACTTGGTGTCTTGTTATAATTTTATAGTAATCCGTTAATGCTGTTCGAAGCTACAGTACCCTGCAAACCCCTACAGTCAGTAGGACATCCATTGAGTAGGTTGTGCTGTTTCTTACCAAATGTCTGACATTGATCTAAGCTTTTAATGTGAAATCATGATGAAAAAATGATAGGCCTAAACGTGATGCTTGAGAAAGAAATTTACCTCAGCATGCCTCTAAAAGTGGTGTAGTTACAGCTGTTCACGTAAAACTTTAGGTAGTGGTACAGGCTGATTGTGATAACCTGGCTCAGACATGGCTACAGAGGTGCTGGAAGGTGGGTGGTGTTTTGTTGAAGTTCAGGCTTTTATTTGTCTACATCTCTAGTACAAACTGGTTTTCCAAAAGTCCGGTTTGACAGAGAAATTTGTTGGTATGATAGATTCATTGCAAATAGGATCTTTATAGGAGTGTGCTTTATTGGCAAAGCTTTAATGCTCTTACAAAACCTTGTTTTGGCTGAGTCACTATTGTCACCAGATAAGGAATGTGTTTGGATAGGATCTTTCAGCTGGAGTCTTTGGGCAAAAAGAAATAGCATCAAGCCTGTTGACATTTGGAAAAGGTGGTCTAAATGATATTAGAGATAACAAATGGATGAATCGTCGTATGTCCTAAAACCCTGCACAAACTTGTAGTGAAGATGTTTGTGTTTTCCAGTTCTTTGTTCACGTTGGACACATATTGAAAGAGCTGGTATAACATGCTCACTATGAGATATTATTTCCAGCTTTCTGTCATCAGCTATTTGAGATAGGTGAGGTTTTGTTTAGACAATGGTTTTATTTAAAACTGTCTGGTTTTTTTTACTGTTTTGTTGGTTTTAAAACCAAGCAGCTTGGAAGAGGGAAAAGCCTACCAGTTGCTGTGAAAAATGTCTTTCATTTGATAAGAAAGGAGAATACCTGAAAATAGAATAGATAAAAATTGTTAAAACTGTTGGTCTTATAATATTGTTTTACTTCCAGTTTTTCAAAATATTTTGGGACAAACTCCCATCATTTGTACTTCAGTGTAATCTTATAAGGTATCTCTGTGGGGATGTCAGTTCAATTTTTTTGTCTACTATTTTCCTGCATATTAGGCCATTGTCTACTAACAAGGGTGTATTTTTAACAGAAAAAATAACTCGATATGTACAGAATACATGACATTGCACTTCAGTGTAGGCTGTTGGAGAGAAGTTGCTTTCATAGTCTATTTACTTTAAAGTTGTTTTCTCATTTTGCTATGGGACCTGGTTAAACTTGTGTAGTAAGACCTGATTCAGTATATTAATGAGATGTTTGGCCTGATTTCTTTAAATATGCAGAGGTCAGGAATTCTTCGGCAGCAGCATGTATGAATTAAAATATTACGTAAGAAGGATTTACTTTTGGTTTCTTTTGGGTGGTTAAAGCTACCTACTGTAATACAGAATGCATTCTCTTTTCCCAGCAGTTCTGTTTCTGGTTTCTGAAAAATGGTTTATTTTCTTTTCTGCTTTTCTGGAGGATTTGAGAGTTAGTATTGGGATAAGAATATCATTGTTCCTTTGGGCATATCACCTTGGTTTCACCTCTCTTTAAGTTTTAGTGATAATCCTTGGGCATGAAAGCATGGAAGAAACATCTTGTTACAGTAAAAAGCTTTTTAATAGTAAGTAACTGCTTAATAAGTTCCCATGTATGAAGGCTGAAGATGGACAAATTTTAACTAGACTAAAATGCAGTTTGTAAAAGAATCCAACTTTATTTATTTCTTTTAGTTCTCCAGCTATTGCAGTCTTTCATTCGAGTTTGTTTTTGCTCTGAAGTGGTCAGAGCAGTGAATAAAGTGCAGTGGGTCAGAATAATAACTTTTAATAATCTCTTACAGCCTTAAATGTAATTAGGTTACTGTCCAGTGTGACTAACAGCTAGCAATAAGCTAAAATGACAGAACTTAGGTTATGCTTGGGAAGTCTATTATAGACTTGTTTATATTCCCATAAAAGCTACAAAAAATTTCAGTGTTTGTAGCTCCAGATAGTGCAAGTGCATGACCTTTTCAGGGGATTGTACATACAAAAAGCAATGTCTACACCTGACTTCTGATCTCATTTCTTGCAGAATCTGCAGCAATCGAGGAGTCACACTGTGATCAAGTTCAGAAGTGCTTTACACATGAAATCTACTGGCTCTCTAGCTGATTCTGCTCTGTCACCATCTCCACAGGTAGAGTGCTTTTGTGCCTGAGCCATGCAGCGAGTGTAGCTGTTCCTCGTGCGGTTGTCCTGTGTCAGTGTGTGGCCAAAGGCACTTTGAGGTCTTTGGGTTTTTTCTCTGGGGAATGTGTCAAGGAAGCAAGAATGCATGGCAGATCTGTCACAAAAGTACTCTAAAGAAAAGCCTAGGAGTTTTGCTTTTGATTTTTAGCACTCTTTTAACAGAGTTTAACAGGGATAGAAGAAAGTGTTCTGTCATTTCATCAGAACTTCTATTCTAAAATACAACAAAGCCAGACACGTAGGGCATCAGTGGAGGGTCTGCTTCAGTCAAAGCAGTGTTTTGCTTTGGGTCATTTTCCCCTCGAATTCTAGGGTGTTTTTTTTTTTGGCTGCAATGATTTAGGAGGAAATAATCGCACTGTATTCTCTGAATGGTAGAGAGATGATTGGCCACTAGGAAGAAAGGATATTTGGGACAGGGGCAGTCATGGAAGTCTTCTTCAAAAGGTTGGCATAAAAGTGGTTGCACTTCCCTATAATTCTAGTGCTCATTATTTCTGCTGTAGTTAGAGGTTTCTTCTTTTTGGTCTGGTTTGTTTGTGAGGTGGATAGGTAACTTTGATTTATGACTAAAAAAGCAGCTAATATATATTCCTGTGATGCTAAACCACTGATAAAAGTAGAATCTTTTCAGAAGTATGTGTCCCCCTGAGAGTTTTTTCTTGCAGTAAAATGCTGTTTTGAGCATAACCTTTTTCTGCCTCTTTTGTGTAATACATAATAATAGCTGTAGACTATGATGATAATGGTTGAAGTAGTGTCCTACTTATATAGTAGTTTGGGCTTTAGTAATTAGAGCTCTTCTCATGTTTTCAGTGATTAACAATAAATTAATGTAGACTCGTTCTAGTATGTTCAGTATGTGCAGTCACTACAGCCAAGGAAGATGCTCTCATCTTTGTTGTGGATGAATTTATGTTGAAGAATGCAGTGAACACTCATCTATCCAACTGTTTTGAATACTGTTTTAACTTCCCTGGGCTGCCTTGTTGTAACAGAAATCAGGGTTGTCCTAATGAACTGAGGGGTGGGAGGTGGTAATGAGTATCTTATAAGGTTGAGAATTTGAGTGTGGCAAGAGAAGCTCCTGACAGAAACTTGGGTAAAAGATGGAAGATTCAGAAATACAGCAGTCTCTTCTACAGTGTCCAAAACAAAAGGGAATTTTTTAGTACAGTTTGCATGTATTTGCTTGTGGGTGGATTTGGCTGCTCCTGGGAGTTTAAACCTGTAGTACAGCTTGTGTCTCTCTAGTCTTCTACTTCCTTGAACCAGTAATTTAAGAACCTGTTGGCCTATTCAGTTGAGTTTGATAGAAGAGTCTCAAAGGTAGTTGAGCTTTATAGGTTTGGTGAACAAAAGGTGGCTGAGTAATGGAGGGTTCTGATAGCAGTAATGGTTGCTGTGATTTCCTGTCTTATTGACCCCAAAGAATTCATTCATATAGGAGAGAGTGAGCAAGCAGGCTTTGGGTTTGATAATGCTAAGTACAGTTTTTGTGGTATAGAAGAAAGTGAGAGCTCGCACTTGCTGCTGAAGCCTTGTGTGTGTCTGAAACCCTTATTATGCTATTTTAATGTTTGTATTACAACAGCAACTGGAAATCATGTGGCTGTAGCAGCTGGAATTTTAATCCTTTTAATTATGACAGATTTTCAAAGCATGTTCTGGCTGATTTGGTCAGCTGACTGTATAGTATGTACAATAACATCAAGTGATTGCACAAATTCTGAGAGCAGTGGTCACCTCACTGGAACGGGATGTATTTTTAGGTTTCTCTGCTAGTAACAGTCAAGTGTGTGTACTTAGGCACCCTGAACTGAAGGAGCTGAAGCTGGTTGCTGACACTACACTGTTAGAAAAGGACAGCTGTTTGTTCTTGCTGTAGTCATTGATCTGACACTGTCTTCTGACCATATTGTGGCAAGGAACACAGTGGGATATAAACACTGTAAATATTATTGGTGCATGTTTTAATGACAGATATTTTTCTTTAGGACAGCAATGACGTTGTTTGTTAGCCCTTTCAATTTGCTGTATTAGAGGAAATAAGAGGACTTGGTTACCTCCAGCAAGAATTTTCTTTATCTCCCCTTTACCCAACAGGTTTTTTTCCTTACAAGGCAATATTTGGGAAGAGGGTGGTTCTTATTCTCAGTATAGTACTAATGATATATTGGTTCTGGTTGTTTAATGAGAAATTATTCATATGTGCATGTTCTTAATCTATGAATGAAAGAGGTGCTAAGTTCTGTGATTTAAAAAGTTAGCTTACAAAATAGTGATTCATAGTCATTTGCTGATTAATCAGTGTGCTAATTCTTGAGGTCTTATCCATTTATTTCACGAGTTTGATACGCACATTTGGTTTTTTTTCCTTTGGACTTAATTGGAATTTAAGAATTGAATTATATCAGAAGCCTTAAGTAGTTCAAGCAGTCCAGGGACTCATGACTACCCAAAACAGCTGTTGAGTTTGAAGCTCAAGTATTAAAAATGCATAAAAGGACATTTAATATATTTAAAGAGACTTTGTAGTAAGCTATAAATAAAATGTGACATTCTGACTAAATTGAAGTTTTGCAACATGTGCTGAGGAGTTAAGGCTTGTAAGCAGAATGCAGAATTTGGTGAATATTCTGATGGTCTACTGATGTCTGAAGATATTTTAGATTATATATTTAGATAATGAGCCAAAGGATTTGAATTTTAAAATAAATGGCAACTAATATCAAGCTTCTTGGTGACCAGTAAAATTCATATTTATAGAAATTGAGAGAATAAGTTACTTCAGCTGTTTAATTGATTTTGTGCATAACTGTTTCTTGATAAAAACAACCTGAAGCATCTGTTGTAGAATAAATTAGCATCTAGCTGTTGATAAGATTTGGGATTTTAGTGTTGGCTTTGGCTTTCATACAGTGTCTGTTAGTGATATTTGATGTTTTCACCAGATATTGTTTCCTTCTTACTTTAAAATGTCATTTGCTTATATGAAATAATGATGTTTTGATGAGTATTAGCTTATGTGTGAAAGGAGTTGAGGAGCCCGAGAAAAGCCTGTATCATTGTGCAACTCAGGTTTCACAATCTGACTTTTAAAGACCAAGATAGTGTCCTGGGGAGGAGGATGTTTTACTGTCTTAATAGAATGTTCTGTGTAAGCTCAGCCTATTTAAAGATAGTATTTAATGATGGTTGACTAATTTAGGGTATGTCTACAGAAATGGTGCAGGCAAACACGAGCTCACTTTGACTGCGTTCTGAACTACTGCATGTGGGCCAGCTTTGGCCTAGAAGCAGCAAATAGTGCTGGCTTGGCGTTGTGTGCTATTTTTCCACCATAATTGACATATGTCCCCTTTTTGGGTTAAGTGAAGGTGACTCGTCCGCCTTGCTCAAAAGCAGTAAAATTTTGGCCTAAATTGCTGCCATGCGATGCATCTTGACATGTTCTGGTGGTGTTGATTGAAATTCTCACTGAAGTCGAGGAGTCACAGTTGGTGTGGAATGGGCTACAGCCAACCACGAGGCTCTGGAATGGAGGTGTGCCCCCACCCGCTGTACACGCTGGGGTTGCGCCCTGCGCAGAGCTGTGCAGCAGCAGCGCCCAGGGCAGCCCAGGCCTGCCCCTCACTGCTGTGGAGGAATGCGCCCGCTCCTGGGGGCTTCCTCGGAGTCTTGACAGCATGTCTGACTGGACCCAGCTTTTGCACCATGTGGATAAAGGGCATTGGCAGCTCATGACACAAGCGCCCTCTTTTTACCTGGGATACTGTCAAGTGGATGGTGAAGCTGCTCGGTAGAGTGAGAGCGTCCATAACCCCCACAGTGAGGCAGAGGTCATCTCGGTTGCCGTCATGGGCAGGGGTGACCTGTGCAGCTGAGCCCAGTGTGCCACACAACATCCCATCTGAAGAGACTCATAGTACTCCTGCCCTGAACGCATCCACGTGCTGCTCTCCAAGTGGCTCGCTTCTGGCCAACTTGAAGGGCGCAGTCTGTTGCTTTATGGGAGCAGGACTCTAGATGGATGGAACAGAGGCTGGGCTCTCTAAAGGCCCTGGCATTATGAACTATCAGTTGTGTCTTTCAGTGCTATTTCCATTTTGTCTTACACCCTTTAAAATGCACACATAACTCGAGAGCTTCCTTTTGATCTCTACTCCCTGTTGACTTGAGGAGAAGTAGTTTGGTTTCATTATTCATGGAAATTTCTGAGATTTTCTTTGGTCTAGCAACAGGCTGCAGTATTTGGCAAGAATTACTCAGAGACGACTTTGCTGGAAGAACTAAAAATACTTTTAGTCAAATAATTTTTGCATTCTTTACTGAATATGTTTCATCTCTTTGTAGTAGATGCTATCTGACTTAATTTGCAAGTTTAAAGCAGGTTGGGTGCCAGAGAGGTTTGCAAAAACGTTGATCAAGTCAGTCAGAGTCCAGTGACTGATAGACTTGGCAGTTTATTAAAAACTTACTGTTACTCAGAATATAAATGCTAAGGTATGGTGGGGGAAATTCAGCTGTGTTTTGCCTGCTAAGTGTAGCACATATGCTTTTTTGTTAAAGTGTTCAGGAGAGTGGGTGGCTAAAATATTTAAGTTATCCAAATTACAACGGATGGGGGGATGAGGACTGATTGCTACTTAAAGTTGGCATGAATTTCAAAGCATTATAAAAGAATGCAAGTGAGTGAAGTGTCACATAGATTTCTATTTAAATGCTTTAAATTATTTAAAGCGGAGTGTCTAAAAGGCACTATTGTTTCCTTTTACCTTCAGTTTGAAGAGAAGGAATAATACTAAGCAGTTTTCTTTTTATAGTTTAGAGTAATTTCAGTTTAAGAAGAATTAATGCATTAAAACGGAAGTGTTTAGTCTAAAGACAATGCGTGAGAGCACTTGTTAGCAAAATAAGGAACCATTTTTATTAATCTTATATTCTTTGAGCATTTTATTTCTCAAGAAAATTGCCAGAGGGTGAGGAGATGGAACTGAGCAATGTATTTTTGAAACAGAATTTTTGATATTTGGCTCTGTGTATGACATTCTCTGATACCTCTGAACTTTAATCCCTACTGACATCACTTCTGAGAGGGAGTTTGGAAGAGCATAGAGGTAAGAGCTTGGTAACTTGTGTGGGCCTGCACTCCAGCTAGAGAGGAGTTCCAGACTTTCTCAAAGTATGATACAAAGATATAAAATTGACTCTTCTTTATTTATTTATTTATTTTTATTATTCCATGCCCCTTTGTTAGTGTCAGTGTGTTGTTATAGATTGAACCATGGATGTACATGTATTTTGATTTCTACTGCTGTTTGACCTTGTTATGTAGAGTTGTTGTTATCCTTACACCTTGAATTGCTGGTATTGTGATCAGGGCAGCCATAGGATGCATTAAAAAAATTACCTTTTGTGGATTGAACTGGACATATAGATACGACTGTGTTGACAACTAAAGTTTTATGTAAATGTTTTCGGTGAAATAAAAGGACTTACTTAATGTGTAGTGTAATTATTTAGTATAATTACTACCCTTGTACAATAAAGACTGTAGAAAATAAAGGGAGGGACTATAGATGAAGAAAGAGTGAAGAGCTGTTGTAAAGGACTGCAGTCTGTCAGAAGCATGGAGTGAGGAGAGAATGGGATGTGACAGGGAACTGAGAAGCTGGCTGAAGGCTGCAAATTACCTTCTCAGAATCTTCTCAGATTCCTGCAGAACGGCAAGAAGAGGGTGTCAGCAGCGTAGGTGGTAGCAGGCAGCCTGGGGAACAGGTTGCCTCTGTTTAATTTAGAGAATTGGACATGAGCATGAATCTGGTTTCCTTTGTTTTGTCTCTGTACTCTGTGCAATTGTATCATTTATGATTTTAGGTAGTAGGCTATATAGTCAAAGATCATGCTTTGTTTTTCATAGAATGATCTATTTGCAATGGGCAGGGGAAAAGGGCTATTCCAGAGTGAAGGATTATACAACATTTTTACTTAAGTTGCATATATCAGACCTGGTAAATAAATGCATAGACTATGTTCTGGGCTCTGATACAAATGTGTATTTTTGATTTTCAGATGAACTTTTAAGCACCATTTCTTTGAAATAAGATGTTACATGCTTGTTTTCTTAAAATGTCTACTGACAAAGGATGCAAAACTGCAAATAGTAGCTAGTAAATATTACCAATATTGAGTTAATATTCTATGCTGTTGTCTCCTTTCTCTTTACTCAGAATTGGGTTTGCAATCATGGAGGAACATCAGCAACACCTACACTGTGTGAACTGTGTCAGCCGTCGTTGTATGACCAGACCAGAGCCGGGCATTTCCTGTGATTTGATTGGCTGCCCCTTGGTTTGTGGAGCAGTTTTTCACTCATGTAAAGCTGAGGAACATCGCATGTTATGTCCACTTGAAAGAGTGCCTTGTTTGAATAGTGGCTTTGGATGTCCCTTCATAGTTGCCCGAAATAAAATTGCTGATCATCTAGAAGTTTGTCCTGCAAGTGTGGTATGTTGTACCATGGAGTGGAATAGATGGCCAGTCAGTTATGCTGACCGAAAATCTTATGAAAACCTGAGTAAAGATGTTGATGAAGTGGAGCAGCTAGATATGGCTTTAGCTCTTCAAGACCAGCGCATGTTATTAGAATCACTTAAAGTAGCAACTATGATGTCAAAAGCGGGTGATCAAATACCAGAATCCAGAGAGCAACCCTCTGTCAAATCAAGTGCTCCAGACACGGTGCATGCAAATGGTTTGATGCCTGTAGATGAAGAGTCCTATGGTGCACTTTATCAAGCTACTGTAGAAACAACGAGGAGTTTAGCTGCTGCTCTGGATATCCTGAACACTGCTACAAGGGACATTGGTATGTTAAGTTCAAACCTCTGCATTTCACCACATGAAATGAAAGAAGATCCCAAGATTAAAGAACAAGCTTCTAGTGGCACTCTTCAGGATAAAAAGTCTGACTCTGAAAGTCCAGATGAAGATAATGTAGGAGCAATTGGGGGAATTAACTTTGATAGCCTGAGTCAAAATTCACAAATGGAGCAAAATGGTTCTAGTGATATTTGTTGTGATGCAGTGCAAAACCATGACTTAAATCTAGACCTCAGTAACTCCTCACTTTTGTATAATGGCTTTCATGTAGAAAATGAATGTTCAAAGGTGTTGGACCACAGTGAAGATCTTGGTGTATCTAACTTAAAACCGTCCGGTGTAGCGAATGGTGAATGTACTGCATCTCATGATGATGAAGCATTACAGTCTTGCAGCTCCTTCCCTGTAACAGCACAAGTTGAAGTAATATCAGCTGATCACTTAGTTAATGGCAATGCTAATCATGTACTACTTCCCCATAATGCTAATGAAGAAGAAATGTTAGAGAGACAAGTGGAGCAAGAAAGATTGAAAAATATAGATGCATTTTCACTTTTACGGCATCGATCGTACAGATTCTTTGTTAACCCCTATTGGTCAACACCAAAAGAAGACAAAGCTGTTGATACATCAGATTTGGAGATAACAGAAGATCCTATGGGTCTTCAGGGAATTGATCTAATCACTGCAGCTCTGTTGTTTTGCCTAGGAGACTCTCCTGGAGGTAGGGGGATATCGGAGAGTCGGGCTGTCGATGTGTATCATGTTGACTTTGGGACCCAAACATTTTCTCTCCCATCTGCTATATTGGCGACAAATACAATGGTGGGGGAAATAGCTTCAGCTTCTGCATGTGATCATGCCAACCCACAGCTCTCAAATCCAAGTCCATTCCAGACCCTTGGATTGGATTTGGTATTGGAATATGTGGCTAGATACCAAACAAAACAGCGTTCAATGTTTACATTTGTTTGTGGACAGTTGTTTAGAAGGAATGAATTTTCATCCCATTTTAAGAATGTGCATGGAGACATTCATGCTGGCCTTAATGGCTGGATGGAGCAGAGGTGTCCTTTGGCATATTATGGGTGTACATATTCTCAACGAAGGTTTTGCCCTTCCACACAAGGCGCAAAAGTTATTCATGACCGCCACTTACGGTCATTCGGAGTTCAGCCTTGTATATCCACAGTATTAGTAGAACCAGCAAAAAGCTGCTTAATTGGACTACACAATGACCATCTGAGTAGTCTACCTTTTGAGGTGCTGCAGCACATTGCTAGTTTTCTAGATGGCTTTAGTTTATGTCAGCTTTCAAGAGTGTCACGTTTAATGAGAGATGTGTGTGGAAGCTTGCTTCAAGCACGTGGAATGGTGATACTGCTTTGGGAGAAGAGAAAGTACCCAGAAGGAAGTTCTTGGCAGGTAAAAGAAAAGGTAAGTTGGTTTTTTTTATTTTAAAGGTGAAAGGGACATTGGTCCCGTTTCTGCTTTTTCTCTTCATATTATATCTGTTACTACTGGATTTTGATGTAATAACACTTCAAGAAAGAGAGTGTTGTATAGAAAAAGTGAAAATTGCTGCAGGTTGTCTCAGTCTTCTCCATACTTGGAGAAGTAGAAGTAGAGTCTGTCTAGTTTTTGCTGGATGTAAGCAAATTGACTTCTGTTTTTTCCAATATTTTAAAATGTTTAAAGATTACTTCATTATTTGCTTTAAGATCAGTCTTCCATAGAAATGGGATAACTGCCTACAAAGTTCACTTTTCTTGCCTGTGTAGTGTTTACAGCAGATTTTTTTCTAACCTGTTGAGGTCCTATCTATTGCCTTGGTATTGAGTGCCTTAAATATTAAAATAATTTAAAACTTTTGGATGACCTTTGTGTAATACAGTTTTCACCATTCTCCCCACCCCAAACTGCAGAGTATTTGCAACAATCATTTGGAATTGCAGAAGTTGATAAGAAATGAATTGTTGTGGCTGGTCTTACAATACTTTGTCATTTAGCTTATGATTGTATCTGTTTTGTAGACACAAAAAATAGTGCTTTTGTTTCTTCCCAGTGTTCAGAGTTGTCTTGGAGTCTGAGTCAGCCTGGGACTAAAAATACTAAATTCTGTATAGTATATTTCTGTCATGTTGATTTTTAGTAAGATTTATAGACAACATTACCTGAAAGTTTTGTAGCACAAGCATGTAATTTCCTGCTCTGAGTTCCAGTATCTTAAAACATTGTGAGCCTGAGTGCAGCTTGTTTTCTAGGTTTGGCGCTTCAGTACAGCCTTCTGTACCGTGAATGAATGGAAGTTTGCTGATATTGTGAGCATGGCTGACCACTTGAAGAAGTGCAGCTACAACGCTGTGGAGAGAAGAGAGGAGGCTGTCCCGCTGCCCTGTATGTGTGTCACGCGAGAGCTCACCAAGGAGGGACGCTCACTGCGCTCTGTTTTGAAACCTGTACTTTAAGTATTGCAGCCACTCCAATTGCACATACACTCAAGCACCTGATATAACCTCGGTAATATTGTGAGACACTTTATTAATGTACTAAAGATACTTTCTAGCTAAATCTACTCTGTCACTGTGTATATAAGGTTTGAAGTGACATTTATTTTTTATAATACTGTTTAGCTGGAAAGTAATGAAAGTTGCCTTAACGTTTGAAAAATTCAGAACTTGCTGGACAGGGTAGTTTTATCTAACTTATATAATTTAAGAACAAAATCCTAAGGTGTGTTTTCTGATTCATGGTGCCCATGTTGCTGTTTGCTGATAACATTTCAAAAATGGCCTCTAAATGGTATGCACGTTTGGATAGGAAACACTGAATTGTAGTGAGAGAGAAAAGTCCTCTCCAAATCCTGTACCTTCTGTATCTGGTCTTTTTTTTTTTTTAACAAATTATAATCCAAATATTTGAAAGATAAGGAGGAACTCAAAACTTTATAATAGATGTCTCAAACGCAGCTTTTAAGCATATCTTTTCTCATGAAGTCAGTGTTCTACTGCTCTTCCTAGTTAACAGGTGATCTAGGATCAGCATTTTTTTTAAAAAAAGGTTTTTTTAGGAATGACCTAAGTGAACTCAGATTTACAGCAGCTTAATTTTTAGTACAACTTTGTTTTGACGTGTCAACAATCGCTGTTTTTCTTCTGAACTCTTTACAGTTGTTTTACTTCTGGGAGCAAAACTTTTAGAGCTAAAACCATGGAATATTAGTTTTTACTCTTGCACCTACAATGATATCAATGTCAAATGTTCAGAAAATTTTTCCTTGTCCTGCAGTTGGCTGAGGGTTAAATTGCTTGAGCAGTCAGAAATTCAAAGTATGTGATGAACAGTTACGAATTTATAATGCAGCTAATGAAAGGGCTTTACTTGTTCTATGGTATTGTGAAATGTATTGTCTCCTTTTCTGTTAATTTGTCTATAAAAATGCTGCTTTTTTAAGGAGCATTTTAAATTACTGGTATGTATAGCAAATGTATCATCTTCATAAGATGAGACATGATTTGTTAATTGCATAAGGCATATCAGAAATATTATGTTAAACCACATTTGTCAAACCAGTAAGTCCTATTTGCTTCCAGTCTTCCATAAGAAAAGATCTTACAAAGCATTTGTGAACAGAGAATACATGCTATGAAAAATGGCCTGGTACAGCAAAACTGTAATAATTTGAACTGACTTTCCAACTTGTTTGTATTACTGTCAGTGTCTCTAGCCTGTTGCACTTAGCAACTGTGCCACAAAGCTAAAACAGAAACAGACCAGAGCTTGGAACAGTGAAATACAGTACGTATTTCCATTATAGGAAAAAAAGAGATTAGTAAGGAGGAGATGTTTACAAAAATGGCTAAATTTATTACTCGTAATTTCTGTACCGGACACTTGTTTATGGCTAGTCTGGCTGTAGTTCACAACTTTGGTATCTGTGCATTTCCCATTCTGAATTCAGTCCAGCTAAACATTCACTGCCTTTTTTCTATTCAGAATGCTACAGGTGCCCAGAAAAAAAAAACCTAGTTCTTCAGTGCCATGAGTTGAAATTACCAGAGCTCAAATAGAAGCTTTGCCTGGATCTTCAAACTGCATGTTCTCATTCCACAGCTTCTCTTCTTTGTTGTTTGAAGGGAAGAAAGGAGTAAACCCTCTACAGAAGTTAGCAACATTTGCAGTAATTCTTAGCTGTTACCACAGTTATCTGGAAAGGAGAACCTAGAATCAAGTACAGATCTGACTATACCAATTGGGTTTTAGGTAGGAATTTTACACCCCCAGCCCGGTTCTTTGAATGCACTGAAATGCTCATTACCCACAGATTCTTCAGTACAAGGCAGGAGACACTTTCATCAGTTCTTGTCTTTTAGCTCTAATGGCTCCTTGCTGCTGCTCTCCAGTGTTTAAAAATAGTTGTGTGACTGGAAGGATCCTGAATGTTGATGAGATAATGCTTGCATTTATGGCTAAATCTACTTTAAAACATCTGTCTTGGGTTACTGGTATTTTTCAGTGAGCAATGTGGTGGTTTTGGTACTCTGCATTCTTTGTAACTCCCCAGAACCCTGATGAGTACGGTAGGCAGGCACATGTCTTGGTGCTTATGGAAAAGAGGATGTTCAGTTAGAGGAACTGGTGTTAGAACCTCGCTTGTAGCACAGTGCAGAACTGCGTCTAAACTACCATCAGTTGTTGATCTATTAAAATGAACTTTTTAAGTACTATTCTTAAGAAATAACACTATTTCTCAATACATGCACTTTTATTTTCAAATGTAGATACAGGCTTTTTTGTTAAATTAGTTTATTTTTTATGAAAATCCAGAGCTATTAAAATATCAATGTTGTAAACAACATCTCTGCCTTGTAAACTGCTCCAAATGCAGGAATACAGTATACTTAGGATAAAACTTCTTTTTTACGCTGCTATGCAGTTTGTAAAACATCTATGGTGTATAGTCAGTCTATGAAAATGTGACCTGTTCACATTTGCCCTTGAATTTTAAAAATGTCGTATTCCTTTCCTGGTACATGTTCCGTACAGCATATATAGACAGCTGTTCCAGTCTTTCTTTTACTTGATACCACATTGCTACTTTGTTTAAAATACTATGTTTTCAATCATTATGCAATATTTTTTTTCAATGTCTGTTGAAATCCTAATAAAACTTTTGGAGTTTCTCTTTTAGTATGACTGTATTTTCTTTAAAGCTTATCCCCAGCCTTCTGGTGTTCAAGCATGGTGCTAAGTGTCTGCCTATAGGATTCCAGTAAGTACTCAAAAAATAAAGTTACGTACAGGAAACTATTTACAAACATTCAAACATTGCATAATTTGGAAGTGATTAATATTTATACACATTCATTTCAGTATGAAGATGGGTCATTCATTTTTAAATTATCTACCCATTTCTATTGCTTTGGTCTATTACACAGCATAGATCCCCTTCCACAATTAAAGATTTGAGTATAGAACATTGAAGACACATATTGTAGCTTGTAGGTTTGTTCTAATTGCCTTCTCTGAATAATAAATTGGAAAGATTATCTGGTCAATATGATAGGCTGCTGCTTTGCAAAGAACATTTTCAGTGTGTTGTTTTGTGAGTAAAGTTTTCTGTAGAAAGTTGTTGGTTAGAATAGTACAGAAACAAAAATTTAGGGTGTTTAGATAATAGTTGTGTTTCAGACTGCTTATGGAATAGCAAAACATAAAACATCATTAAAATAGAAGACTGCTCAGAAAGTGACATTTTGCCCTGACGTTTGCTAATATTGGCATGCTAAGTCTTTACAAATAAAAATGGTACCCATAGTACACTAAGTTCAACCTTAAAAACTTGTGAATATTTCACTTTTTAGACAGACCACATTTTGGTTTGCACTCTCCCTAACTTGCTGTGTGAGGAAGTATTTTTTCTTTTGCTTTAACTTCCTTGATGCTTAAAGTATTCTAGAGGATTTGCCTGGATGTTTTAGGTTGTTTTTCTGAGATTACTGCTGCTGAAAGTGTCTTCCTGACTTTCTGTGCTGCATGTAATTTTCTAAAATGAAATTTAAGTTCAGTGGAGAGTTCAATGCCTGCTATAATATCAGATTTAAATTCTTTTAGTCAGAATTTCTGTTCAGGCAGCTTTGATCATCTTCAGATGAGCAGAATGTAGCAGTTGTTTACAGCACTGAGGAAAAAGTAGTATTCAGATAGGGTTTATAAAAAGTTATGGCCTGTAAAGCAGAGTTTGAAGAATGGGAGTCTTATACTGTGACTTTTTGCCATGTGGTGAATATTGTAGCAATAATCCAAAGTGGAGAGGGAAACTGAATGAAGAGATAGAATAACTCGGGTATCAAGTCCTATCGTGTAGAGACTCTTCTGAGACACTGTGAGAATGCTGAGGGTTTGACTTGTGCATGCTACAGCTGTGTTTCAGTGGCGATTTATCAGCTTTCCCCTGATAGCAGGAGTTATCCTGCTGTTACTTGTGCTTTAATGTGCTTTAATTGTAAACAGTCTCCAAGCACTGCTTGCATTCCTCAATCAAATATTAGTTAAGTTGAATGCAGTCCTCTCTACTGAGTGTGAGGTATGTGATGTAGATTCCAAATGCTGGTGGTATCAGAGGCAGCGTTTGCTAAGAATAATAGAAAAATAAGGTTCTTCAGAGACAGGATTCATCTGCTTGGTTTTTATCGATATCTGGCAGGAAAAGAGACCAAAAATGTGTTAGAGAATGCAAGGAGCGAGACTGATAGCATTCAGTATAGCTCACTAAGAACCTGATAGTCAAGAAAACATTATTAATCATCATTAAATGCAGTATGATGGCAAAAATCCACACCTCTGCCATTTTGACAAACTAAATTCTGTGACACATCCAGCAGTAGGTCTACAGACTCCTTATAGCCTCACATAGTAGGAAAAAAATTTATACAGAATAAACATCTATGATTTTAACTGCAAAATACAGGAAAGCTAGACTTTCATTAGGTATGAATTCACATAGGGCTAGATTTGTACAATGAATCAGGAAAATGTGATTTCTGCCTTGAGGATATTTCAGTGTTCTGGTGCTTAGTTTCAACCTAAACTGGGCTGACGTTTATATATTTATCTAAATCATAAAATGAATGAGCTGCAGCAAAACAGTAGTAGGAAAAGATGAAATGACCTTATGAAATTGTTTCAGTTTAATAGTATCATAATGTAGTATTGAACTGAGAATTTTATAAGATGTTAAAAAAGGAACAGAAGAAATAGATTGATATATGTGCTTCATTTAACATTTGCCTTTTTTTTCTCCCCTAATGTATGTTTTCAAGTACGTAACAGCAGAGCTACCTTCAAGTTTGTGATTTAAATGGCAGCAATTCTGCTAGTAAAATGAAAGTTGGGTTGCATTAGTATTCATAGCACAGGGGTAGGCTGCAGGACAAAACTAATCTGATTATGTGACTGGTTAGCAAATGAACAATCAGCGACCTGGCATGAACCTTTGTTGGACTTTGTTCAGAAGTGTTAAGGTTTGATTGTTATGTGTTGTGTAATCTTCTGAATATTGTGTTCTCTTTAGTATTCTAATTATATAGTTGTGTTCCACATGTGATTCTGGAGGCCTTTGCAGCAAACAGGAAATAGTGTTCTGCTTAAGAGATTTGAACCTTGGTTAAGGTAAAATATTAGTGCTATGAACTGTGACAGCTGTTTATGAGCATCAGCTGTCCGGGGTTTCACGTCATGGTGTGTTTGAAGAGGAAGGGATGACTGGATGCCTTGTTGCCTAAGCAAGGTGGCTTTACTTACAGGCAAGAAGATTTTTATATGGTGCAGCACTGGCCGTGTGGTTTTTAATATGCAGGTGGGTAGCATGTCCTTGAATTAACAATGTGGTAAGACTGCTGAGTGGATGGGATGGCATACAACAAAAATTGCTTCCATATTTTGTGATAAAACAGGCTCTGTCCAAGTGCCCTGCATCTTTGACATCAGTTAAATGGAGTTGCAACTTGTAATCATATTTTTCAGCTGATGCCATTTTAGATACACACAGAAGCCTTTATATTAAAGGTTTGAACCAAACCAACCAAGAAAAAAAACCCCCCACATTAAAAAAAACCTCCCCTAACAACTGGAAAACTTCTCAGTGATGTTTTTTTAATGTGTAAACAGTGTTGATTAATGTTTGTTAGGAGAGCCTGGGAAGTAAATAGGAAACTCAGTTTCTATATTTTGTTCAAATGAAATCTCCTTCATGTAGGTAAGAAAGTGCATATTTTTAATGAAAAAGCCAAAACAAAACACATTTACAAAAGCTGTATGATTGGCAATATCACTTTTCTACTGTCCTTTTGATCTTCAAGTGCAACTTAAATGATCACAGATTTGCTAATTTTACCATCCAGATGTTTGTATTCTCTTTGACTAGTTGAAGTATGTAAATAGCTGGGAAAAAATCTCAAGGCTTTTATAGGTGTTTATTGGGCTGAGACAGTTTAAAGTACAATACTGTACCCCAGATCTTTGTCATGATTGTAGGGGGTCTTTGCCAAGATGGTGGTTATTGTGTGCGTCAGATGCAGTGAGATCATCTTTTCAATCCTCTATTGAAGATCAGGAAGAGGGCAGTTCTAATATATAGCTGTGATCCTCAATACCATCTTGAAGTTGTTTTTTTTCTAGAGGTCACATTGAATCTACAGGAGTTTCACCTCTTGTCAGTGTGTTTTATAACTACGCTTAAGTATTCAAATTTCAAGTAATTTGGAACGTGTGGTGCGTAGGTATCACAAACTAAATTAAGAAAGGTCTTCCTCTTGAGATTGTAAAGCATGAACAGGACTATGCCGGGTTTACATGGCAAGGATTTGGTAGCAGGGGGCTGGGAGGGAAGAAGCTCTGTGAGAAGAGACTGGACCTGCTGCTCACAGTTGGTTCTATATAGTTCTGCAGTGGCCCCACTGGTAGTCAAAGCTAAGCCGATTGATGAAGCTGGTGATGCCTCTGTGAAAACACTTAGGAGAGTGTGAAAAACTGTAGCAGCTGTAAGAGAAGGGTGACGAAAGTGTGAGAGAAACAGCCCTGCAGACACAAAGGGTCAGGGGGCAGAGGTCCCTGATGTGGGAACAGAGATTCCCCTCCAAGCTGTGGAGAAGACCATGGTAACGCAGGTTACTCCTCTGTAGCCCATGGAGGACTGCAGAGGAGCTGCAGGTGTCAGCTCTGAAGCCAGTGAAGGGCCCCATGTGGGGTGCAGGTGGATCTGCCTTGAGGGAAGCAGCCTGCCTTTGGAATGTTTTATTCGAACTTTAAGCCACTCTTAGTTGACAGAAATTGAACAACTCACTGTTAACTATGGTACTTAGTGAGAACAACACATGAATAAGCATTCCCTGGGAGGTGGTGACCTACCAGAGCTCAGGGAAAAGTTAGCAAGTGGCCAACTTCCTGATGATAGTTGCATGAAGATCATATGAGTATGTTTTTCTTTCATATTTTTACCAGGTTAGAGTGACTATTGCATCCATGAAGGTAAAGTTTTAGAGTTGTGCTCAAGCTGAAACTTACCATGAGGATCATTATCTGGGGACTCGCCTGTGGTAAGGATAAGCGGCCCCCAGATGCGTGAGACCACACAGCTTGTGATTGCAGTTGTTCTATGAACTTGCCCGAAGTGCAACTTGTGTAAGGAAAAAAAAATAAATCACTATTTATTGCTATACGGATCATATAGATGTAGTCACATTTAAATGAAGTGAGATGCTAAAGCTATGACTATAGTAATTCCTTGAAATCCATGTAGAGTTAATTTTATGCTTAGTTGGATCAATATACATAATGAGCTGATTTCCATGTCCTTGAATTTATGCAGGTAGTAATGTTTGAACAAAGATATACTACAGCAAAGCAAATACTAATAAATACAGAATAATAAATGTAAAATAAAACCATTCATTCTCTAGTGATATGGACATAAACCTTAACAGAACTTAGGAAAGACTACCAGTAAGTTGTGAAAAGTGATACCAAATGGATTTGCTATGTAAGTAACAACTTTTCACATATTTTTGAATGGTTTTGGTGTCAGTAGAACAATCTGAAGTTTGTTAGCTTATGTGTTATACATACTCATGGCATAGATGTTTGTACATATTCACGTTCTGTCGTATGACAACACTATTACTTAAATTTACATAAAGAGGTGTTTGTGGGGAAATGGGTGGATTCATTTGACTTCCATGCAATTTTCAGGCTGTTCCAATCCAGGTCACATGAGCTGCTGCTTGAAATATGTCTCAATTCCAAACCAAAGTGCTAACTCTCCAGGTCTGAAATAAGCCCTTCTAGGTAATAATGTGCCATTCATCCATCAGTCTAGTCTGCTGCCATGAAACTTCTTCATGAAGCTACTTCAGTAGCTTTCCCTTTTACAGGTCTCTGGTTGATGACATGTCCCTAAAGAAAAAGCTGTTATATTTGCAAGCATTTCTGAATGGCAGAGAATTGCAATTTTTTTTTTAAAAAAGGTATATAGTATCCAAATCAGTAGCTGAAGTTTCATAGTCCCCCTTTACATTTAGAGCTGATTGTGTGTGAGCTTTAATGAAATCCACAGAGTTTTGCAAAAAACATGACTGAGGGAACCAGTAGAAAAAGGATCCAGTCTCTCTTGGTTTCTGTGTAGTTCAGACAGAGAACAGCTTCTTTGCAATATTCCCTTTTTTCTTAATTTCTGGGGCTTTTTGGCATTGTTCAAAAAATAATATCCCACTGGCTGTTCCCACTGAGACTTTTAATCTGCAGTCATACTAGTGTAAATTACATATGTAACAGACCATTTTGCATAACTTTATAAGCAGCAATTTTATTTTCATAAAGTCTTAAGTTCAAACTTGCACCTATGTTAAATACCCATGGCTTAAAATAGATAGTCTGAAAGTACAGAAAATGAAATATGTTTTCAGAGGTACATAATCCTTTATGTGGTGATAAAATCAATAGATATGGATTTATCTGTTACCTCTCATAAAATCTTGGCTTTTGACTTCCAAAGAAGAATGGTTTTGCTAGAGTCACTTTGAATCTGTCTACTTGATTTACTAACATATGGTTATAGATTTAATATCGATACCCAACTGACACGGACAAGGACTTTCTAACAACGAAGTTAGAAAGTGTATGCTTTTTTATTAATTAATTAATTATGGCCGGGCGCTGTGTGGAATACTTTGCAAATACACAGGGCAAAATCACA
>VYZT01064654.1:0-13122 GCA_013400735.1 Pomatostomus ruficeps
AGCAAACAAACAAAACTCCAAACTGGTGTCTTCCAAATCATCACAGATTCGCCTTAAAGCTGGGCCATTTTTTATGAACATGAAAAGCAGTTAAGCCCATTCTGGTGAAGAAGTGTTGTTACGATCTGTTGTGAGACTGAGAAAGTTTCAATGTCATTTCTCTGATGAGGCAGAGTGATCTCCTGGTGTGTTTGGTAGCCTCTAGATAGACTGCATGTGGCATGCTATGGTACACCACATCTGAATTTGGCTTCTCTGTAACATGCTCTTCTTTGGCAACTGAAAACTATATAAATGAATGTCCCTTCATGTTAGTAAAGAGAATTCTTTGTAAGTGTGTGAAGAGGAGGGAGAAAAAAAGGAAGGAATAATACCAGTCCTGTATTTTGAAGTGGATAAACTCTTGGTAAAGTGGAGCTTGTGCTAAAATGGTAGCATGTACTAATAAGCTGAAGAAGTCTATAGGGTAACAGGAAAAATTAAGGTTATAAGTGAAAACTATCAAGCATATAAATGCTTCAAATCCATGAAATGCCTACTCCTCAGGGCCTCATTTTCAAAGAAAGCTAGGTGTTTCACTGGACGGCATTGTTGTTAAATATAATACTGTATGAATAAATTCAGGATTAGGTCTGGGAATTGCAGGAGTGTTTTGGTGTAAGAGAATAAAATATAACTGAAAAAACTTCCTCAGTATGGCTCTTCAAAGAAGTCTCAAATGTAGTAAGTACCAGCCAAAATAGTTAGTGCAGCAGAAAAATACGAATCTGTTATCACACCAACAAACAAAATCTGGATTTTAAAGTGTTTTTTAGAGTGTTTGTGGCTTTCTTAGTTCATATGCTTTATTTTATTCGTTTTATATTTATGTCAGTGAATTGTCATTTACATATTCACTGCTCTAAGTCTGGGAGTTGGCATTTTGTTTGGTTTGAGATTTTTATCTTTTTTTCAGTTTAAGAAAAGGAAGACCTTTGCTCAGTCGTTGTGCAGTTATTAAGAACAAAAAACTTGTCATAGTGAAACCATCAAAAATAAAAATAACCATCAAGTACAGGAAGAGAGAAAATATAACCCATGAATTGTTTATTCTTTATTTAATGTATTATTACAAATGTATTAAGTATTTAGGAATGTCATGTTAATAAAGGCTGCTTTCATCCAGTGGTTAGGATTCAAATTACTATTCTAGCAATCATCTTACTTTGACTAGAGATGAATAAAAAATGGTGCGTTTGACCAAAATGTCAAATGTTTAGTCATAACTGGGAATGACCATCGTGTTTTCATCAAGTTTACTCTGGTTTTATTTTTTGTACCCTTTAGAATGGAAGTTTGCCAGGGCATTTTATTTGTAAACTTTTCTTTTTTAACATGTGTAAGCAGGAACAGCAGTAGAAATACATTATCAGACAGTGTTGTAAAGTGAAAAGAAGATTTTGTAGAAGAATGGTGTTTTCTTGTAAACAGCAAGTAAATGCGGGACTGAAACAAAAAAAAACCCCAAAACATTGTAATAGTGTAATAGTGAAGGCCCAAAGACAGTAGGTTTGTGGCTCTGTGTTGGTTAGTGCAGTTTATATACTCTAATTTCGGTGGGCTACCAGGGCAGGAAATAAAATGCCTTGCAATAGGCGTGCACTTGTTTTCTTCCCAGCTAAAGATGTAGTTGTGAAAAAGTGTTCTTAAGTTTTCTTTTTAAACCCTATGGGGATATAAGGAGGTATCAGTAGGTTTGTTTGAGATTGTGGTGTTTTGGTTGCTTGCTTTTTGAGGTTTTTCTTTTAGTTATAAATGTGTGGCTCTGCAAAGGAGGAGGAAAGATAAGAAATTAGAAACTTAACTGTTATTAGACATAGCTTCAGATTTCAGAGTGAAACTAGGAAAGGAAAAGGGAGGCTGATGTTTTAACAGGAAGGTCAAAACTTCAGTCACAGGTGCTGAATGTCTTATCTCTTTCTCTTTTTATAAAGCAGAAAATAAGCTGTTTCCTGTTTCTTGGGAAAATCTATTACCAAGTGTTTATCAAAATATGTCCTTTGTCTTTTCCCGCTATGATTTAGATATATTGGTAGTGCTGGACTTACATATGATAATCAGGAAGACCGAGATTACAGTATGTACAACTCAGAAATAGAGGGCATTATTTCTTCAGTGTTAAAGCAGTTATCTGTCTCTGAAATCTTAGCTATTTCTTTAGACTATATGTAAAGTGGTCAACAATGAGAAGTGTCAGTATTGTTTATAAGCTTTGCAAAATAAATAGCTTAGAATTGATAGTGCAACTTGGAAGTTTCAAGTTGGATACATACTGATTTTCCCCTTGTATTTTCAATAATCTTTGAGTTTGGATTTTCGACTTCTGGGTTCATCCATTTATCAGTTAAATTTGATTTTTTGGACCCTTTGTATGAACCCTTTTTGTTGCTGTTTTCTGGTGAATAAAAGCTGTTCAGTACCACCCATGTGTCATCTTGCCTCCCTCCCCACTGAAGTGAAAATATTGAGGTACCTCTCTAATACTTCTTTGCATTTACTTAGTTGTTCAGTCATACTTCTTTTCCTCTTTTGGAGATACTTAGTACTGCCTACAAAGATAGTATGAAATATATTTCTGTCACATTTAGCTTGGTTTATGGGTGCAAATGATGCGCAATCTCTGCAGTTCGCATCTTAAGTCAGGCTGTATCATCAGGTTTCATAAGAATACGACTATGGAATAAGAAGTGAAGCTACAAAGACATTTTTAGAGTTCAGCATTTACCATAATCTAGACTGCCTTCCAAATGACAGGCTTGTGCAAATGAGGAAAATCACTGTAACTGCTTAGTGTTTAATTGAGTAAGCATGTAAATTCTAAATATTTGCACATTTGATAATAGCGAAATATTTTCTTTCCTCCATCCATAAGAGAAATGAGCATTAGCATTCCAAAACAAATCCAGTGCACTGGAATAAAAATAGTTTTTTTCTTTCATAATAATGGCTTAAAATAATTTCTGTTGCATTTTGCACTCACATTCCAGGCATGTCTTCCTTGTATTCTTATCTATTGTATAGCCATGATGCCCCTGATCTAACCTCAAAACAAGATAGTTGTATCCTGAAAATAAGTATACAGTTAAATTCAGAAAGCTGTAAAAAGATCTGAAGTACCTTATAATGGTAATATTTCAAGGGGATTTCTGTGTAAAATAGGGTGTCTGCCTGTTCAGTGGGTCTTACTGTTGGTTGAGTTTGGGTTTTTGACGTAGATACTGAGTAGACTTCCCAGTGCAAAACAAACCCCACTGCTCAGAAAAGTGCAGTATTTTATCTCCTTGTTGTAGTTGATGTGAATTTGTAAACTCTTGGGTAAATTGTGATGCTAGTACCTACTCCGGGTTTCTTACTGTTTTAATTTGTCAAGTGTACGATGTCAAAACTACCCTTTCTAATCTAACTTTTCCAGTGATTGTAAAATTCACATAGTAAAGTTTATGTGTAAAAATTTATGTTTGTGTTTTGGTAATATTATCCTTGTAGAGTAGTATCACTTACCATTACTCACGTAGAGTCATATCTTTTATGCTGTTGTGATTTCTTCAGTATGAACTTGCAGGAGTAGTAGATAATAAAATTTGCAGCATTTTCAAGTATTAATAATAGTTTTAAAATACATTTTAAGTTATATAAAAGTGTCTTGCAAACAACAAATCCTTTAAGCTATACACTCCTTACTTTTGTTCTTAGATTTTTAAGAAATACACGTAATTTTTTTTACTGACTTAGTAATGCAGATTTCTTAGAGCTGACTTAATGTTTTATGTGTCTCCACAGAGGATCCTCAAATTCATCACCAAAGGGTGAAGAGCAAAAAGAATCTTTGATTTATCATTCGAAGGACCATTACCCCTTATCTGATGGAGACTGGTCCCCTCTGGAGAAGTAAGTCACTTTATAATGTCATCATTTGTATAATGATGAGTAATTATAAAAAAAAATTATTATACCTTTTTATTCATTTTCCCCCTGATATGTAAAACTATCAAACTTGCCCAACTTCCGTGATATCAAATTAAGCATTTGATACTAATTTGAAACTTTTGGAACTTTACTCAATGTATTATTTCAGTGTTAAAGAGAGGAAATACAGTCAATAAGATTTCCTTATTAACTGGGGAAGGGTATGGAAAATGAGTATGTTCCCTATGATTCAGCCTAGCATGAGCAATACTTGATCTGCCAGAAAGCTGAAGTGTTGGATATGTAAGGTACTGTGTGAAGTAATCCACATTGCTGAAGGTAAAGCTAGAGCCTAAACTTGTATCATATTCCACTTCAGAACAGGGGATTTGCTGGAGTTCTGGCATCTTTGGTTGTCCAGAGATGCTGAAGTTGGCATCAGTTGATGGTGGGTTGTTAAAAATGGCATAGTGCAACTTGCCAGTCTGTTTTCACTGTGACCAAGGCAGTTCTGTTTGTACATTCAAGTACATTCTTCAGTTTCTGATGTTTGTGCTATTCCTCTTGCATTCAGTTTGTACTCAGTTTGTACATTTGTTTTTGTGCTCAGACTTCTGCCTGAGAGTGACAACGGAAAACATATTTTGGGGGAAGTGGAACATACTTAGGGTCCCAAGTATTTTTCAAGGCTCACACTTTGGATTTCACCACTCTAACCTCAATTTCTATATGCATAAGAAAACATTCTGTGCATATGTGGTACTATTTGAGGTAAATTTCATACTTTCCCTGAACCTTGGACATACAGGAGAGGGCATATATGTCTCACATAGCATGCTAAGAAGAATCTTGGTTCATCTGAACTCTTTGGCAAGTGTCTAGTTCTGCTGCTTTTCAGTTTGATGGAGGAATGTGCCTTATAGCAGATACATTCACAAGGTCAGTGAGGATTACTGGTCAGCCTTCTGTGATGGCCATTGTTGCTTTTTACATGCTCAGTGCACAGGTACCTGTTCTTCTGTATGAACAGATGGTGGTGCAGAATAGAAGAGATCAACCTTCAGCCATTATTTTTTGAAGTGTGTATGGTCTCTCTGCTTCAGGTTGCAAGGCCGTGGCCTCAGTGGAGTCAGAATGTACCACACCATGCTGGTCGCTTGCTAATAACATGACTCGTTAGTGAACAGAAGCAGTTGGACAGGAAATCCCATTATCATTCCTTTTTATGTTTTGGGCTGACAACCACATCCTCAATTACACTTAATGAGATGTAGTCTTCAAATGTTCCCCAAAGGTTTGTGGTTTGTGACTGAAAAGCAGTCACAGTGTTTGACCCTCAGGATTGACACATTGCTGTATGGATTATATCTTCTAGTTGATTGTAGCATGGAGGCTGATGCTTGTTTTCACTTTATAAAATCTGAGCAAATATAGACCAGCAGATTATATCTGGGAGAGGTGATTCATGCATCTCTTCTCATTTATATATTTAAGGGCTATTCTGCTGTAATAACTTGTTTGTGCTTCATGTGAGGTACTTAGGCTTTTCACAGATTTGGTGTTGTTTTTTTAGCAAGAAGCTACCCAGTCTGGATTGCAGTTCAACAGAGAAACTGGCAATTTTCCTTTCGGTCTTTGGGGAGGACGTTGGGTCGGGAATTCTCTGACACAAGCCATCTACAAGAGAAATTTTGCTTTCAGTTACTTCTAAGCCATCAAAGGGAGATTTTATCATGTAGCTATCACACAGCAAAAGGTAAATGGGAGGTTTTAATAACCTCCTTTTTGGAGATCTGAAAAGCTAACTGACTTGTAGTTCAGTTGGTTGTCTTGGTCTTCAGAACCCTTGCAGGGAGCTTAAGGAAGAAAACAGCACAAGTCCTTTCCATGAGAACACTCCTGTTTGTCCTACTCGCTATAGTAAGATGGAAAGCATAACCGTTAATTCTTTGATAGCTGATGCCATCAGTGTTCTTCCTGTTTTAACAGGCAGTGTTGGCATAAGTAGGTCACTGTTACAAGCATGGGCCTTTTGGCTAAAGACTTCTGCCTGAGAGTGATAATGGAAGACATGTTTTGGGGGAAGTGGAACATGCTTAGGGTCCCAAAGCCCTGAAATATTCAATATTTTGCAGGTACTGCTGAGAATTAAGAATTAGGTTTAGAAACAGGTTAATATTCTGCATGGCTTCCAGTTGAGTTGTGGTGTAGGTGGAATAAATTATTTGACACGTAGGAAAGGTTAGTTCATATTCTTCCTGAAAAAAAAGATGCACATGTATTTTCATCAGTGTGTTAGCTTTAAACAAGCCTGTCTAACAGTACAGAAAATGTGATTTCTGTATGACATTGTTAATAGAGAACTGAGGGGGGAAATACCTAAATGGTTTTCTTTTTGTGTCCATGGGTGATGAAGGTTAGAAGTTCACTGAGATGACAAATCACCACTGTAAAGATGTTTAAATATACTGATATCTTGGATTTTTGAGGTGTTCTCTCGTAGCAATATGAGGAATTCTTACTGTTTGGATTGTGATCTGCGTAGTGTCTACTTTTGCAACCTGAATTGTGATCACAGTTTAGTCCTGTATGATACTACAAACCCTGAGCTCCTCAAACCTTCAGAAGTTTGATGTATGGTACTGAATTAGGTAACTAATTCCTTGTAGGAGCTCTTTATGGAAAAAAACCCCAAAACCATAAATTAAATACCTGTAGGGAGTTACTTCAAAATTTTCAATATTAAATCATTGAACGGCCCAAGTTAGGAGTTATCTCAAAGGTTCATCTGGCCCAGCCTTTCATGGGAGAAGGAGCCTCAAAGAGATTGTCTTGCATCCGGACCAGTTGCAAGTAACAAATGCAAAGACAAGTGTGAAATCCTGTACTGGGATGACATAACCAAAGAGCCCAGTAGAGCCTGGGATCTGTGTGGTTGGGAGCAGCCTGGCTGACCTGGGGTACAACAAGCTGAGCATGAGGCAGCAGAGCAGAGCTGCAGCAGCAAAGGAAGGCTGGATCCTGGGCTGCATCCACAGGGGCGTAAGTGGAAGAGACAGGGATGTGAGTATCCCTCTCCACTTAGTGCTGGTCAGGCCACACAGGGAAGGCTGTGTCTAGTTCTGGTCCCCACAGCTTAAATTCAAATACTGAGGTTTGTTTACATAAACCCAAACCACAATATATTATGAATGTCAAAGTGTAAAAAGAGCAGCATTTCTGTAATAAACAATATAATTGCCCTGTTCAAGGAAGGGTAGGCCAAACATTGTGTTTCCTTTAATCTCTGAGATCTTAAGTGCAAAGTGATTTTGAAATCACTTCTTTCTAGCATTTTGTAGAGTGTTCTTCTGGCTTAAAAGTAATCTTAGCTGAAGTAAATTTCAAAAGTCTGTTTCTGATTTATGGATAATAACCACTGTAGGAAAAATAGGATGGATTTTAAAGGTCACGTAGTCCAAATACATCTGAAGAAAGTTTTCAAGTAATCTTCTTTTCCTCTCCTGAGTTATCTCCTGAATGCTTTTTGCCCTGCATTGGGCATTGATGTTCTTTTGTGCACTCATGAGTTAGGTTTGCAAGACTTTCATTACTCAAGTCTCTGCATAGCAAGCTGAAAAGATATATTTTTACCGAGTTAAGGAACTCTAAAACTATTTTCTGTCTTACTTTAGATAAACTTTTTTGTTTTGTTCTTGTTTTGTTTGAAAAATTGAACGTGGGCTGAGGGGAGAGCTATTTCTGTATTGCAGATACAGTGGAGGAATCTGTTTAGTGTGATCACTATGTAAGTCCTTCAATGTCTTTAATGTGATTTTGGTTTTAACCTAATTTCTCACCGTTTAAAAACCCTGCTGGGCTTCTTGCCATGTTGCCAAATAATTGAAGCTCTGTTAAGCTGTTGAAAACTCTACCAACAGTAGCTGCACAACAAATGCATTAATGCATTTTAAACACTAGCTTTCTTTTTTCTTTTTTTTTTTTCTCTTAATTCTGATTGATTTGGTAGCCCGTTCTCTGAGCAAGTCTGCCCTAAAAGCGATTCAGAACTAGAAGTTAAGCCTGCTGAGAGCTTGCTCAGATCTGAATCTCACATGGAATGGACATGGGGAGGATTCCCAGAGTCAACTAAGGTAAATTTCTTTATTGTCTCTAACTTTGTAACGGAGTTTTGGCATATTTAAGACTGTCCTAGGAGAGAATTGGAAATCTGCTGCTGCTGTTCAGAAAGATGCAGCTGAAATGGGGAAGTAGCAGCCCCTTGTGGCAGGCAGAGAAAGTCAGCTTTATTGAAGTCAAAAGCTACTCAGCAAAGTAAACCCAGAAAACTGAACAGCGAAAGTCTGAAATTTTTCAATTTTTAGTAAGAATCTGAAGGAAACAACTTTAGAAAATAATTTTCCTTATTGTAGAGTAAGTTCTAGTTCATTCCAGAGGAACTGTTGCCTTGGTAAGAGTAAACTGGGTATCTGACAGGGGCCCTGAGACATGCACACTTACGCTTTTTCCTTGCTGTGGTTTGGTCAAGTCAGCACTTCCTCTATGCCAGTTTCTTTACTGAACTTGTAAATAAGCTCATATGAAATTTTTTTGCAGGGAACTTTGCTAATATGGTGGGGCATATTTTATGTTGCTAAAATACTTGTTTAAATTATTTTCTAGTTTGCTTGTAACCAGAACTTGTATCATGAGTACAAATTTAATGTTAGAACAGAATGAAACAGGTGAACTGGAAGGACTGACTAGACTTTTGTTTTTCAGATAAGTAAGAAAGAAAAACTGGAACACTGCAGAACAGCTACCATTACTCCGTCAGAGAAGACTCATTTTAGGGTCATCCTCAGCTCTGATGAAGTTGAAGACGATGATGATGTGAAAGATTCTGTCTGTACAGTACTGAAACCTGAGCCAAGAACTCATCCTTTCCTTAAGCAGATGGATGTTAAAGATTCTCTTGCTTCTGCAATCGTAGAGCCACAAGTTCTGTTGCCGTTGGATGGTGGTGATCATTCCAGAATATTGGTGGATCCTTTACCAGAAACAAAACCAACAGCAAAAACTGACTCTCCTTCAAAAAAGAAAGGTATGGAATAAAGCTCTGGATTCTTGACCTCAGTGTGATCTACCAAACTTGAGGTCATAGTGGAAAAAGTATAAATGTGCCTTTCAGTTTTTCCTATTTAACGTTTTATCTGACTAAAATAATAATTAAACTCTGGAACTTGCAATTTATACAAATAAGTCTGAATCTTCCATGATTATGTTTGCATTTAATGTGTCTGGATGTCTTCATCTTAGTAATGTTAATTGTTAAAATTAACAGGGGTGCACAAGCGAAGTCATCATCAAGGCCCTGATGATATTTACTTGGATGACCTAAAGGCTTTGGAACCTGAAGTTGCAGCACTCTACTTTCCCAAAAGGTAATTTTGAACTAACATTCAGTAAATCTAGGGCAATTCTGCAGTTGTATTACCCGAGTTATTAGATGTATTATTTTATGCCCCAATTCTGATAAAAAGAATTGAACTTCAGGTTTTTAGGCTTTTGTGACGTAATCAGTACTAATCTCATTGTGAAAATTCTAGTTTGACAAGAAGCACAGTGGAAGATCACATGGGAGGTGACTGCTGAGAGTTTTCCTCTTTGTGGAATCTGTATGTTCTGCAGACATAGAGGGGAGTACATTTAAACTGCATTTGTACCAGTACTCTTGTTTAGCCATATTGTACACTTTCCAGTGGATCAAACTAGTAATTCTAGCCTTAAATGACAATGTGACGATCTTTTTAATGTAAATTTTCTTTTCCCTGTACTTTTCCCAACAGACAGTGTTCTAAAAACACTTAAAAGCAGTTCCCTTTTTCTCATTGTTCTTACTTTACAACTCTCTGGTGAAGATTGAGGAGCACAGTATTATTCTGCAGAAGTAGAATGTAGAGGATGTTTTCTTCATTTAAATCCAATTTAGGCAAGAAATGTAATTATTGCCCAATTTAGGTGAATGTTAAGAGAACGAAACAGTCTGCCAGTATTTTGAAGGGTTGGTGTGGGTGTGTGTATCTGGGTTTTTTATTTGGTTGGTTTTAAATTTATGTTGTGAAATGATGTAAAAATGTAACAGCAAGATTTTTTTTTTTTTTTGAGTAATCATACAGGGTGTTCTGTAATCTAAGATATTTAGGTTTTTTGCAAGTAAAATACTTTTCACTTTCCTTTAGTGATTCTGATCCTGGCTTCAGGCAGTGGACAGAGTCAGATACCCTTTCTGGTTCCCAGTCACCCCAATCAGTGGGAAGTGCTGCTGCTGATAGTGGTACAGAGTGCATGTCTGATTCTGCTATGGACCTGCCTGATGTTACCCTTTCACTTTGTGGAGGTCTCAATGAAAATGGAGAGATTTCTAAAGGTATGTGAAAGGCTAAAGCATAAAGAGGAATAGAGTTCAGGCAGCTAAACAAATGAAGTGTCTCAAATGCTCTGATTTCCTCCTTACAAAACATTGGCTTATTACTATGCTCATGTTGAGAAAACGGGATGGAAAATCTTTCATTTTTTCTAAAATTCTCAAGCATTTGCCAAGCAGAGATAGCAGAATTTAACCTCAAATGAATGAAGAACACTTCATGTCTTGAGAAGCTTTATTTTTCCTTTTTTTGTACTATATATTGCTTGTCTGACCAACTACATTGATTTCTGGCTGCAAGTCCTTGCTTACTTTTATATAAATCTTCACAATTCATCTTCTTTCCAATTGCCTGATAATTTTTCTTCTTTTTCAGTTTTTTTTTCAAGTGATAAAAAACCCCTTTGTGTTGGCCTATGTTTTCTGCTCTACTTCTCCTGTCCTAAATGGTTGTTAAACTCTAGATTTTTACCTGCTGATTCTTCTCTCTTAATGCTTTAGTCTATTTAATATTGAAGTTGTTTGTATTTTTGAGGGTGCTTTTAGGAGCATAAAATCTTTATAGACATTATTGCAGTGTATTAATATTACTTTTTTAAATGGTCATTCAGTCTTTAATACAGTAAGTGAAATTTAGGTACTTTTTATTCATAAAGACTCAGGGCTTTATGAATAATGAACATGGTAGTAATATTGGATTTGATTGGAGAAAGGGATGTCTTGATTGTAGGGGTCTTACACTCAATTGTGGATTTCTGCAAACATGTATAGGAACTAGTTGTGAAAATGCTAGTTAGTGATACTAGTAGTTTTCAGGTTTGAAAAAGCTGACATCACCGTTGCCCCTCTTCTTTTAGTGTAATATGTAGGCCCCTTACCTGCCATCATAATTTCTGAAGAAAACTTGCCTAGACAAGCATGGCTTTCTTTTTCCAGCCTTTGAACTGAATTAGTTCCTCCTTATCCTTCCTCTTCTAATTTCTTTATGCTTTTTACTTTTGAAGTGGTACAAGGCTTTTCCTGTAGGGAGGAGGCAGGCACAGGACCCTTGACAGGCAGGTCACATTAGCACATCTTCAGTGAGGGTGCAAGATCAGCAGAGACCCTGAAATGACAGAAAGGATGTTCCTAGATATAAACTAATCAGACATCTTGGGATTATGTATTACTATTTTCTAATTAAGATCTCTTTCTATTGCAGAAAAATTCATGGAACATATTATTACTTACCATGAATTTGCTGAAAACCCTGGACTCATAGACAATCCTAATTTGGTAATACGGATTTATAACAGGTAAATTCTCTGTGTCATTTAATTAGGTCATAGAAAATCCCATTTCAGATCTGGTCTCTGAAGTGAGCACATTTCTCAGCTTCCATTGCAATTTGTGTGTGAATCTATTTGAACCAGAGATTTGCATTAAATTTAATTTTGGCTTAAGTGAGATTTTTTTTCTGCAGTTGCCACTGATGTTGAATTGTATATACTAAAATGACTCTGCTTGCAGAAAATGTTAATATTAGTGGTTGGCAGCAAATACATATTTTCATCAACACAAGGGCAAGTTCTGATGCTGATATTTATTGATCTGTGGTGAAATTTTGTAAATCTTATTAATAACATGTTTTAAAACAGGTATTATAACTGGGCATTGGCTGCTCCGATGATTCTGAGTTTGCAGGTGTTTCAGAAGAGTTTGCCTAAGGTAAATAGATAAATGCATACTTTCTTTTAAAATTTTGTTGTAGTAACACCTGATTATCTCTTTGTTTTTCTGTACAAATTAAAAACATGTCTAATTTTTCAGGCTACAGTTGAGTCTTGGGTCAAAGAAAAGATGCCAAAGAAGTCTGGAAGGTGGTGGTTCTGGCGCAAGAGAGAAAGCATGACTAAGCAGGTGACTGACACCTATTGTGATTTTTTTTTTCTTTTAGTTGTTAAAAGATGAAAAAATTGTAATTTGTCAGCAGTACCTCAAAACATTGCGCCTATAGTTCAGTGTCACTGATGGCCAGCTGAGAGTTGCAGTAGCTGTAGCTGCATCTGTTTATTTAGCCTCAAATACTGCATCATTGGTGTTATTTGTTGCTTCAACAAAATTTATTGTATCTGTCTGTTGCACATTATTCTTAAAATTCTTTCTTCTAAGCCATAAGCAGTTATCAGAGCTACTCTCCAGTCACTGCAGTATGTTTTAGGAATGTACACACAAATAATAGGTGCCATGCTGCATAATAGTTAAGCTGAGACATCCCATCTTAGACTAAATTAAGCTATCGAAACCATGCGTATGGGCCTTAAACGTATTTCCCCACAAAAAAGCAGTGTACAAGCTTAGAGTTGACAGCTCCTTTAATGCTAAATTTATCATGTTAAACTAGCAGTTCTCAATTTCTGACACACAGAGTTTTGTTTCCTGAAATAATAAAAAGTTTTAATAGATAATTTCTTCATAAGCATAGTTTGGTTAAATAATATTTAGAATTTATTATGTAGAATGGGTGGTTCTGAGACTTAATTTAGTTTATGTACTATTTTGGTAGCTGTTTTTCACTTGGATTGGTTTAAAATGCTTAAAATGTAAATACGTTCTTTATTATCACATTGCTTTAGATACCAGAGACAAAAGAGGGGAAAACTGAGACACAAAGAGCAAATGAACTGCCAGCAACTATAAAAGAGCAAGTTAATAGCAGGTGTGTTCCTGTCTGAAGACTTGTGGACTGAATAGTGCCTTTTTCTGAATAGTGCCTTTTTTCCTTTTTTTTT
>VYZT01064654.1:13152-64259 GCA_013400735.1 Pomatostomus ruficeps
TATTTTTATTTTTATTTTTTTTTGAATGAAGAATTCTGTAGTAATGTGCTGTGGGAAGAAACACTTTCCTGTAAGCTACTGAAGAAGAACCAGATATGTATAGCAAACAATTTAGCAAAATAAGGTTGCAGCAAACATTGTAGGAACTACAAATACACAATGATTTCCTAAATCCTATTGTGTTTACTTCCTAAATCATAACATAACTGACAGAACAAATACCTACATGGTAACCTTTATCAATAGGCCACTGCTCTGTAAATACAGTGATACTGTTTCTTATATACTTTGTAATACTTTCTTTTCTTTTGTGAAGGCTTAACATTGTATGAATAATTTAAACCATGTGGAATTTTTTGTAACATTGAATAATTGAAACAATAAAGTAGTATTAATCACAGTGCACACATTGCCCAAGTTGTGGTAGACAACTATCAGTGCTTAGCACAAAAATCTCCCGTTCTAGGGTATTTATTATGCATGTTCATATTCTCTCACAATTTTGCAAAGATACTTGTGAATGTTGGTGTCTTAAAGAACTTAATATATTGTGATTTAATACTCCAGAGAAACTAAATGCTGCTTTTAATCTTGAAATCTCTAATGAGCAGGAAAATAAGTCTGTGAATAACCTTAAAAGGTGAGCTACTCCACTGACTTATCACCCACAGTTTAAATGACATAGTAACTGAGGCAGCTTTTTTTAAAAACAAAGCTCTGCTACCCATTCAGTGTCCCTTTTCATCTGCAGTTTACCTAATTCATCAGCACAGTATTAGTGACCACTTGACACCGTCTTTACTAAACCCATTGTGTGTGGAGCCAGCTGGGAATAGTCATGTGTAGAGCTCCCCCGGTACTGGCATTACAAGACTTACTTGCTTACTGGCATGTACTGGCTTTATCTGGGCATTCTCTAGACCATGGACTTCTTAATCTGTGCTATCAGGTAGCAGCAAATCCTCAACATAAGCAGAAATTACTCCGGTATAAGAATCTTACTCCCTTAAAGAAGGATTTTATGTAGCATACATTTATTCTGGTTGATGTCATGTTAGGCCTCCAGAGGATGATTCTTCTAGTGATGAAGCATCCCAGGAGTTGAAGGAATCCCTGAAAATGGATTCTGCCCCAGCAGAGCATCCACCCCATGGGAATGTTACATCTTATAAGAAGTCACTTAGACTGTCTTCAGACCAAATAGTAAGTGACATGCCTGTCTTGTATGTAGGATAATTCATAATACTTTAAAAAAAAAAAATCTTTAAAAAGAAATTTAAAGTGTATTCCTATGAAAGGGTAGGCAGCTGTAGGGAATTTTTTGATAATTTTTTTCCTGTTTTGTTTTTTTAAGAATCTCTTCAGATTAAAAAATGGTAATTTCTTTTGAAGTTCTGTAATCAAACTTCTATATTAAGATGTTGCCAAAAAAGTGACCTCGTTTGCTTCTAGAGTTTGGATATCCTGGGATCTACACATCTGTGTAATAACATACATTTAAACTGGTGTGCAGTTTTCTCTCTGAGGTCTAACTTACAAGTTAGTTCTGCTACTGTCTAAGTGTATGATTTTCATCAGGGAGGAATTTTAAGGAAAGCATCCACTAAGTTGAAAATACTGTTGATCCGATGGCAAACTGGGAGTTCAGTTTAATAGTCCTACAAGTCTACTGTAATAGCAAGAATTAAAATTTGCAGAGAGAGAAATATCTGCTGCTATAGGCAGTACAAGAGCTGTGGACACACACATGTACCTAGACCGCGACAGACTTGGACAGCAAAACTGTGCCAGTGTTAAACCATGGTTCACTTTTTGATGAGTTAATCAAAATACACAAGCAAGAGTATATGAGCCATTTTGTGCAGCTCATTTATGACTCTTAAAATCATAAAATAAAAATTTTAGAGGGAGGGCAGCTTACATTTTCAATTATTTTTATTCTGCAGGCAAAGTTGAAGCTCAGAGATGGCCCTAATGATGTTGTATTTAGTATTACAACCCAGTACCAAGGGACTTGCCGTTGTGCAGGAACAATATACCTCTGGAACTGGAATGATAAAATCATAATATCAGACATTGATGGAACAATAACCAAGTAAGTATCTTAGGGGTTTTCTTTCTTTGTATTTTTTTAATCTGCTTTATTGATCCTATCCTGCTTTTCAAAACAAAATAAAGAAACTTTATTTAAGACAACTATTAAAGGATGGTCATTAACAATCTTGCTTTGATTTTAATTTTTACTTGCCTTTAAAGTAAACTAGAAAATGTCTTTTAAAAGAATAATGCCAAGATGATGACATTTACATGTGATTGTTCCCTCTGTTAGATTCCTCCAGGTTTAGCAGCCACAGATTAACTTGGAAACTGCCTTGTATGACCCCACTAATTGCTCTGTCTGGACTAGTTATTAATTCTCTTTTTAAATAGTTAGGACCTTCTGCAGAAATATTTTTGTGAAATACTCTTTATAAATTGTATGTTCATTAGTGGTTGTCTTTAACATTAAAACTCATATACCACATCTTAGGTACCTTTGATTCTTCTTTTAGGTCTGATGCTCTGGGACATATTCTCCCTCAGTTTGGCAAGGACTGGACTCATCAGGGCATTGCAAAACTCTATCATTCCATAAACGAGTGAGTATGCAATCTATGAAACAATTTGGATTTTCTGGAATATGAGAATTAATGTACAGGTGGATAGTTATTAAAAATTATGCAGTTTATTAAAATGTATTGATCAGAATGCTGGGAAGTGAGCTAGTTCTGTCATACACAAATGAAACTAAGTTCTTTCCACAGTTGTATACTTTTACAGGAATGTAAGTCACCACTTTTACTAGTTCCCTTCTCAGACATTTTATTCTGCATTTTAGCTTTTAAAAACTCTGTAATGTTTTCATGAATACAAAAGTGAACCATAATAGAAATAATTTCTCAAACATACATGTCTGTTTTTCACCAACTCAGGTTGGTCACAAGGCCCTTCAGAAACATTTATGGCATAAACTTAAAACTAAATAGTGTCCTTCCAATGCCCAAGTGTTTTCTGGTTTAATGGGTCTGCTGCCAAAGCCAGGTGAATGCTCCATAGGTTCGATTTTATGTTCTGGAACAATTTGCTACTGGCACAAAGGGTAGGTTGCTGTCCAGGGTCGAGTTTTCTGTCACTTTGTTGCATTTCTGACATAAGCCAGTGTAGTTTGGTAGAACAATGGAAAAGTAATTCAGCAAATTGGCAATTTCTCCTTCCCCTCCCTGGATTAGTCAAATGAATGTGTTCACCATGTGATCTGCAAGGACCTGCAGAGGCAGCCCATGTGCCCTCCCCCTTGCACCTACAGTGAGGTGTTTGCTTGGTTCAAAAGTGTTGTGAACCACACCCTTATAAATGTACTGTTCATCTGAGAGGTGCACAGCCCTATAATATTTATGTCCAGTAAGTTAGGGCAGAATAAACCTACATACTTCCTCACATTTGGTCCTTTGTCTGGCAAACTTTTTTCAAAAACACAGTGGTGCCAGAAATAATACTTGCTTACTAAGGATGATCAACTGTTAGAAACTTCAGGATTAAGGTAAAATAGTCATCTTTTATCTTTGCTTTTTAGTAGTCTTTCTTTCCACAAAAATATTTGGGGTCTTAGAATCTCTTGTTGGCCTTTATGTGGCCCCTTGTGATTCATGGGAGATAACATGAATGTTTTTGTTTTGTTGGGTTTTGTTTGGGTGGCTTGGGCTGGGTTTTTTGTTTGTTCAGTGCATAATAGAAGAACAGTTTCTGAATTATTTGCCAAATTGGATCAAGTCTTTGAAAATGCACATAAACACTCAAGCCTTTTGTGCATGCAGTAACTGTATACAAATCTGTGTAACAGATGAACATACAAAGTCTGCAGGGAGAAGTTAGGGCTTAATGAATGCTGCTTGTTATCCGTCCTTCACTCCACACAGCAAATTCTGCCGACAACCTGGAAAAGACAGGAGATCTGGCACCCAGTATTGTTTGATGCAGATAATTTAAATAATTGCTGTCATCCTACAGCTGGGCTGAAAGAAGCTGAATAAAACCAATGTGGCACTTTTTTAAACACAATCTAGTCCATCTAATTGTGTCATCTGAGTATGACCATCCCTATTCTGTTTGCACTTCCTGTTTCTCAGTTTTGATTAACTCATGTATTTAAACTGCTCCATGCCTTGCAGATTCTTTTTAACAATAGAAAAGTCTTTTCCTTGTGTGTGTGCAGAGCTCTGCAACAATTCAATACCTAAAGTGGTGCCTCTGGACATTGCTATAATCGTGTACTTATCTTTGTAAAGAAACTTCAGCAGGAATATCAACTAAGTTGGTAATTTTTTTCTAGAAATGGCTACAAGTTCCTGTACTGTTCCGCCCGTGCCATTGGGATGGCAGATATCACCAGAGGATACCTGCACTGGGTGAATGACAAAGGAACAATTCTCCCCAGGGGCCCTCTCATGTTGTCCCCCAGCAGTCTGTTTTCTGCCTTTCATAGGTAAGCATGTGATATTTCTTCTATGAGTTTCTTCCCCATTTCAGAGAAAGAGTAGTTTAAAAATAGTTGGCATTACAGCTGTAACAAAGCATTCCACTCTGGACCATGTTTGCTGCTGAGACTTGATGTTCCTCTAGTGATTATTTAAAAACTCTGTGTTGTCTGAATTTCACTTGCATACTTCTGCTCCTGTGGGCTTGTTAGAATTGTCTACAAAACACAACATATCAGTCCAAGAGGAACTCATTTTCCCTTCTCTTTATTCAACTAGTCTGTGACTGATGACTATTAGATTCTGTTTATATTAGTACACTTTAGTCTTTTCAAGTGTACCTGCAAGGGTTGCAGTGCAGTGCTATTATACAAGGTAGAGAGAAAGGAAAACAAAGTTGGCAGTGTAGGCTGTCATGTGAAATGATCTTGTGGAGTTGGGATTGCTGCATATACAGCTACTTAAAAACAGTATGGAGTTTAGGGATGGTTCAGTTCAGTTGATCTTTTTGACCAGCCAGTCTACCTGTTCTCGATGGGAGGAGCTAATAGGGGAAAAGTGTTTGGGGTTTTTTGTTTCTTTGTGAATGGGGTTTTGTTTGTTTAGGGTTTGTTGAGGTTTTTTGTTTATTTGTTTTTTATTTTGTCATAGAGAGCAATGACAGCAACTTCCATTAAGGTCATGAGCCTTACACACCTTTGTCAGGGACAGGAGTTGGAACAAGTTCATCTTCTGATTCAGATAGTCAGCTACAAAAACAGTTCACAACTGCACTGACAGCTGGGAATTCCATCCCATTTATACTTAGTCTGTGCACAGTATTCACCTGGTGTTTTTACTGTGGGTGTTGGAAAAGAGGGAATGTTTGATTGTCTGTTGTATTGCACTTGGAGAGCTACTTAGCACTTTCTATATAACTACCTGTGCTAGCAACAGGAAGCAATGAGAATATACATATCAGATAAATGGGGGAAGGAGGATGCCTTCTATCAAATCATGATTTAGAATTTGACTGTTGAAATTTTATTTTAGGGAAGTAATAGAAAAGAAGCCTGAAAAGTTCAAAATCGAATGTTTGAATGATATCAAGAATTTGTTTGCTCCCAGTAAACAGCCTTTCTATGCTGCATTTGGAAACAGGCCCAATGTAAGTGCCCCTTTCTAACTGAAGGGTTAAAATGCTTGTATTTGAGAAGCAAAACAAACAGGCTTTTCTTTTTGTGTTTATGAAAATTTGAATGTGGAGATGGGACACTGCTGCTTTGATGGGTTTGATCGGAAAAAACCACATGCAGATACCTGAAATAAAAGTTGCTACAACTGCTTATATGAGAGAGGTTACAAAGATGCATTCTCAGAATTTTATTAAATATGTGCCGCCTTTCCAAATTCCTTTTAAGCATTTTTGACTGCTTTATGACCTAAGGACATTAATTCAGTACTTCACACAGTCTTGAATCCCTTTTCCTATCATACAGTTCCTGTATTTTCTCTGCAGCTCAGTGCTTCTGTAATTGAGTGAGAGAAAGAGGGGTATTGTAAGAAGAATATTGTCACAAGGAGTGGTGGTGTGTGGTATAGACTTTGTGCATGTGGTGTAGACTTCGTTCCAAGCTTGGGAACAGGAATTTAATGTTTGGGGGCAGGGGGAATATTTTGTTATAGAGAGAGTGTGTGTGTGTGTATTTTTTGGGGGTGGGGTTTTCTTCACTGTTGTTCAGGGACTTCTTTTTTAAGGGGCAGTTTTACTGTAGCCTTTTTGGATGAGCTTTTCTCATTCCTTTGATAAATTGCTCGTTAGATCACATTCAATAAGGAAGTGCTGAAGCATGTACTTGTGTTGGTGCTTTTTGCAGGATGTATATGCCTACATGCAAGTGGGTGTTCCAGACTGCAGAATATTTACTGTGAATCCAAAGGGTGAACTGATCCAAGAACAGACTAAGGGAAACAAATCTTCGTAAGACCATTTCTGTTATTTCAGCTGAAGAAGGTGTTTAGGAATGAGATTATGAAATAATTGCATTTATGACCATGATCTCCTGTTACATATGTGCAAAACCTTATTTGCTGAGGAGTTACAGCTTTGGATACTTGACTGAAACTTTTCAAAATGAAAGCTGGCAAAAAAAGTTGAAAATTGCTTCTGTGGTAGTGGGGCCTTATTTGAATGTAATTTCTGGTCTAGCCTTCTAAAGCTGCTTTTTGGCTACAGCTGAACAGTAACTAGACTGTTAAATAATGGTCTTCCTTCTTCTTTAATACAGGTATTACAGACTAAGTGAGCTTGTGGAATATGTATTCCCATTGATTAATAAAGAACAGAGTTCTGCATTTCCGTGCCCAGAATTCAGCTCTTTTTGCTACTGGAGAGAGCCTCTTCCTGACCTTAACATGGATGACCTGGCCTGAAAAGTACTTCTCACCAGGAGATGGAATTTCATATTCAGCTACTCAACTTCAGTTTAAATGTGAAGAACTTTCTTAATGAGGATGCTAATTTATATATTGGTACCGTAAGTCTTACTAAAGAAATCACTTTAATTTCATTGGTTTAAAACAAAGAAAATGCAAAGCTATTGTCTATTTTTTGTGGGAGGATGCGTGGATTTTTGTGTCTGTTTGTTTATTGCTTGTTATCATATACCTGTTCTAAGGCACTTGAGATTGGCCTGTCATTGATGGTCATGGTACCCAGGTGCTCCAGGGCAACCAAATGCTGAGATAAAATATGACTTTGCATTTTCATCAATACAGACCTTATTGTACACATAATTGTTCTTTTTTAAGTTGTCTTAAGTATATTTTCGAAAATGAAGCCAAAAAGTGTATGGAAACTGCCAAATAGAATGTCAGACCTATTAATGAAAAACGTGATTTAATGTTCAGATGGGCAATTACACCATTTTTGAAAGGAGCTAGAGCCTGAGACCACTGTGCTCTTTCTCAGCTAGAATACAGAAAATGTATAGACTTACTAGCCTGACAGATTCTGAAGACATAAAATTCCTCTTTAAATGTAAATATGCCTTTTGTTACATGTACAAGACTGGGCCTGTACAAATCACGCTCAAACTAACTCTGCTTATTACTTTTTTCTTTTTTTACACACAATGTTTAAACTATTTCATGAGCTTGTTAAAATGAAAGTTGTCTTCAGACACTTGTATGGCTTTTGTTGTTTTCAGGCTGTGCTGTGTCATGTTAAATTTTCATCAAGAAAAATCTGGGAACATTTCTGTAAGAGTTGTGGAACTGGCATTTTTGTTTCCTTTTTCAGCACAGAGATAATGCGTATGTGTGTGTATGCTGTTTAGGCCAGTAAAATATATGTACAGATTATATTCAGGGAATTGTAATACTAAAAAAGAATTATGTATTTAATTTTTTAATTGTCTACTGCAGGTCTTTCCAGAGTTCTGTATTGCTGGTTTTCAGTAGCTGGAAGAAAATGCAACTCAGTAGTGAGATTCCAGCTGTGAAAATGGTTAAATGCTGCAGAGCAGAATAAAACCTTATTCTTTTTTTTTTTTTCTTCTTCTTTTTTTTTTTTTTTTTTTAAAGTTTTGGGTTATTCACAAATATCATGCTGATCATTCCTCAGGTTCCAATCAGAGCCTGTGAACAAATTACATTCCAGTTCTAGTGTTTATCAGCTATAAAAGCAGCTAATTGTTCTTTCTCCAAAAGTACTTGAAGGCAAAGGTGGCTGCTTTTGAAGTTGAATTGGTGCATTTAACTTCTTTTGGACAAAACTGTGGTGAGAATGTATCATTCCACCAGCCCAGAGGGCTTAAGGACTACAGCCATTTAAACATCATTTGAACACCAGTCCTGGGCTTTCTGGGCACAGTCTTTCTTGTCACTCACTCCTTAAGCAAGTTCCTGGGGCCATGTATTAAAGATCCAGAGTTTGCACAGACTCCAGGGCAAGTTCTTCCCTGTGCAGCGCTCCCAGTGGGAGCAGGGGAGAGTGAGTGAGTGATCGTTTGCACGGCTGCCTGCTGCGGTCCTGCACAGGACTGCTCCTCCGGGGAGCTGCTGGGGCAGCCCCTCCTGCTTCAGCTCACCGTGCTACACGCAGGCAGGGAGCTCACTCGGTTTTACTGCCTAAAAAAGAGTACATTTAGAGGATTTCCCACCCCTGCGGGAGTGGTTTTTTCTCCCTTGTCAGGCTGAGAGTCTTAACCCACAGTTCTCATGCAACAAAACCAGCTAACTCTGGACAAGTGGTGAACTCCTGGGGGGGAGCATTTTCTAATTGCTATATAAGTTAAATTACTCTTTTTCCCCATTATAAAATTCTAGTGTATTCTTGTATTTATAAAACACTGGATAAAGAGTGGAGGCAAGAAAAATCAACCTGGAATCTCTTTCAGAGCAGGAGAAGGAGAGGGGTCAAAAAAGATACTTACCTGTCACAGTGTGTCATGCATGTCAGTGAATTGAAAGGCATCCTCATTTTTGTACTGTGAGAATAATACTTTCTGTGGTTCTTGGTCACCAATCTACTCAATGTTTAAGTGGATTTCACAAGATTCAACTCAAAGAATATTTTACTGCTTTTTTCTTGGGTTTTTTTAATGTCAAAAGCTTGCAAACATCAATCCATGTATTTTTTCCCCTTTTCTTACCTTTTATTCCATAGATTTCATTAGAAACTGAAATTTTCATGATCACCAAGTGCTTTGAATATCAATGTGATTTGAGCTTTTAAGTCACTTAAATACTTTAAAATGAATAAATAAGAATCCAACATAATAAAGTATTTTAATTACAAGATTAAATATTCTATCTAGATTCTATTTTGCATAAAGGGAGTGAAGCAGTCTTTCCTAAAACAGTCCTTTTGTGGATGTCAAAATTTTCTTTACCATGCTTTAGTCTACTCTTGGTAGCCCTGGTATTACACAGCTTTTCTAAAAATAAAAGCACTTCATGAAACTACGAGTTCCCAAATGGGACAGATTGTTACCAAGGTTCGGCTGTGTCTTTTTTTGGTTAATATTTTTTTTCACCTGTTTTATTTTTTTTCTTCAACTCCCTTCATCTTTTCAGACTGTTATAAAGATAAGCTGTGGATTTCAAGGTGGGGACTTGAGGAAATGAGAAGCATGGAAAAATAGTATCGGGTGTATCTCCAAGTACATGTACTTTCAGCTGGTATGGAAATGGGGATTGTATGAGTTGTGTAGAGAGCTCCTCATTCTGCTAACGTGTCATTTTGCATTGTAGGAGTGTCCAAAAGGTTGCTTAATTAAAAAATTGATTTTTTTTCTCTGTAACAGCTACAGTTTGATATTTGTTTTTTGATAAAATGTAAATGTTGTTGAGCCTTTCTGATATGAGTAGGGCAGGGGGTTTGGTTTTTCTAAATCTGGCTTGTATTTGAAGCTTTTCAGGTTGTTTGTTAACCCTGTTTAGGGACCGAATGTGGGGCTTGTCGTTGTGTACCTGCGTTCTGGGGCTGCTGGGCACTTTACTGACTCTAGAGCAGGCATCTCATTGCTATCAAACCGTAGGCTGGAGCCGCACTGTTAGTGTGGAGTGGGGTGAATAAGAATTGTGCGTTAGCCTGTCCTTTGTTACTTTAGTGGAGAGAAGTGGCCTGAAACTAGTGTTTGAGAACCAGTTGTGCTGCACTGATGTAAAATTAGCGCAAGCTGCATCATTCTTTCTGTGAAAGAGGAACTTCTAAGTGTGCCTGGCCGTGGGCACACACACACCCCCCTGTTGAGACTGTGTTGTTGAAGATGCAGATCCTCTTAGTGTTGGAACCCCTCAAAGGCCGAGTCAATGACACCTGTCTGGGACTAAATAAGGAGCATTGCAATTCAAAACTTGTTAGTGACTTGGACATTACCCATTTCTATAATGATTTAAAGATCAGCAGTTTAAAGGGTATGCATTTCTGGATTTAATTTTTTTATTTTTAATTTACTGTACCAAGCATGTTTGTATTTCAAAAGATTGGGTGTTCATTCCCAACAGTATACAAGTGCATGTGCAATCTTGGCTCATGTCTCCTTAACTTTCTGTCATCAGTATACGCCTTCCAAAAAACCCTTCTTTTTCTTTTCAACTGGGAAAGTTTTAACACTTGTGTCAACTCTGTTATGAAACTTCTGAAGCAAACTCTGAATCCGTGTATGGTAAATGCAAAAGAGATGAGGTTTCATGTTAATATTTCATGCAAGTCTTGTAGAAAATGCTGTCATATGAATGAGTTGTTTAAATGACTGTAATGCAAATTCCTAATGAAACATCACAGATAGTGAATTTAAGATGCCTTTAAAGTGTCACTTTTGCCTGAAGAAATTTTAGTTTCCAGAGTTAAAATTTGCTAAATAAAATGGAATTGTTTGGGACTTTTTTTTACAGTGTTAATTCCTTCCAGATGAAAGTTAAAATGTTGGTTTATTTTGAGGGTGGGAAAACTCTCTTCAGTCATTTGTTTCATTTATATCTTGAAGATGTGGAATACTTGATTGTTAAGCAACCCAGTCACTAATAAGGTAGTGTGTTTAAAATGTCAAATCTGTGATCATACCATTACAGTGGTTTTTGTTAAGACTGGACTGTCTTGGGTACAGCAACCCACACTTCAGCGCAATGTTTATTGGTGTTCGGAACAATGTTATCACAATAAAAACAGACTTAAAGGGAAACTTCTCTTTACTTTGTGTTTGGTAATTCCTTTATTGTATTGCTGATTGAGTAAACACAAGGCTATTGAAATTGTATTTATGTTTAATGTGGAATTAATTTTGGTCTTCTAAGGACTACAGTACATTTGCTTTCTTTCATGCTTGATTTACTTTTTTTCAGAGTATTTATACAGCTGATTAAAAATTGCTGTCATCAAGCTTAACTTGTGTGCCAGTACCAATACGGGGTTGCAACTATAATGAAAAGCAAACATGCACTTGGTAATGTAAAATATCAGGTAACAGAGGCACGACTTGGGAATGTACAAGCTGCCTTGAAGAAAATGTTGTAACTGCAGTTTGAGCTCTTGTAAATCTGCCCTAATTTGGAATTTTATCCTATTTCCATCAAAGTTAACTTTTCCCTTTCAAGGCAAAGAGTATTGTCTTCCACAGCAGTTGTTAAATGGTTTGAGGCAAATATTGTGAGTCCATCTTGGAAAAGGGTCTTCAAGCTTTCAGTAGAAATTGATTTTCCTGATGTCTTGCTGTTCTTGGCAAATGCTACCAACTAGCAGCCTAGGTAGAAAACCTGACTGTTCAGTCACATTATGACAGATCTGCATGGAAAGGTCAGTGATGCTGTGCCTTTTGCTCCTTCTGTGGTGTCATTGGCATTACTGCTGGAGTTTTACCACCTCCTGTATTCCTGCCAGGTTTCCAACATTACTCTGCTCACACACTGCACTTGCTCCTCACACCACACTCTCCTCACTGCCCATCTTTCACACCTGGGTCTCGCTGCTTCCTTGGTGCTGCAGTGAGTGACTATGCCAGTGCAAGCAGAGAAGGGTGGTGTGGCCTATGTATGCCAGATGCTTGGATCTGTTGCAAAAACATTTCTGAGCTGGCATTGTTTCTCCTGTGTCTATCTTACCCTAACACACTCCTGCTGGGGTGATTTTGTTCTTGGTGGATGGATTTTTGCGTCTTGGAGCAACTGGCTTTGATGTGTAAAGAACAGAACCACAGTTTGCAGGAACAGGCACTTTCCTCTATGCAGGACACTGCCTGGAGTTGGGTCACGCAGTTGGTGCACGAGGGCCTGCAGCCCTGCACCGTTCCGGTGGAATGTTACGTGTATGCTCCCACTTGTTGCCAGCTGAGGTCTTGTACCAGTGGTGAGCTGAGCAGGGAGTCAGCTCAGGAGGGTTTCTGGACAGATGTCCCATGTGCTGTGTGGGTTCAGAGCTCTGGAGGTCTCACTGTTGGGCACAGCAAGGGTTTGTCAGGGTCTTCTGCTTGGCCGGCGTGGCCACTTCCGTGCAACGTGTTTCCTAGGCAGGACAATATTTGCTGCTTTTCCTGCTTTCCCTTGCCTTAAATTAATCAAACCTACACTGGTGTTTCTGTCCCACTCGAGTGCTGGTGCACCTCATGTTTTCTTCCTAGGCATGTCTTTTAGCCAACCTTTCCCTGCCTTTTTCATTCATCTTCCTACCTTGCTGATCTCTAATCTTACGTTCCCCATCTCTGATGATGCTTTGTGTGTACATGCTCTAGTGGTAACAAGCAACAGCTTGAACTGCTCAGTCTAGAACTGGCTGAAGGGCGGGGCTCAAAGGGCAGTGGTGAAAGGGAGTGGTGATGGGTGACCAGTGGTGCTCCTTAGGGCTCAATTCTGGGGCCAGTCCTGTTCAATATATTTATCAATTGTCTGGATGCAGGAGTCAGATGCATCATTTGTAAGTTTACTGATGATGCCATACTGGGAAGTGCTGTCCACTTTCGAGGGACAAGGCCTTGCAGAGATATTTAGATGGATTGGAGCTTTGGGCACCTCCACTCTGCAATGCTGTAGTGGTTTAGGAATGGTATTCCCCAATTTCATGTTCCCATTGAAATACCCCAGACCAGCGAGCTTTCTCACCCCTCCTCCAGCTCCCTCCCTTTCCCTGTGGAGGGCTGGAGGCACACAGAGCTGAAGATCATAGGTTGAGATAAGAACAATTTACTAGAAACAGCAATGAAATAAGGAACAGTAACAACAGCAATAGGAACAGCAGAGTGTACAATTCACATGTGCTTGCTCCCCACTGCTGCAAAACTTAACCCTGTCCCAGCCAGAACCAGGACAAATGCAAAGGCTAGTGATTGGTAAAGATGAACAAACAACAAAAAAATCCAAACAACCAACAACCCCAAAAAACCCCAAAACCAAAGTGTTTATGGAATCTCTTGTGTGTAAAGCAGCCAAGAGCACTCCCTACATGGCATTGGACACTTCCTTTTCCCTGGAACCCACCCTGGATTCCCCATGCTCTTGAACTTCAAGCTGCTTTGATACACCACAAAGAAGGGTGTCCTGCCAGGGCCCTGGGAATGGCTGGCTGCCCACTCTCTGTCACTGGGAAGTGTACCACGTGCCAGCTGGATGGATAGAGGGGAATGCAGTCCCGGATGGTATGTGCAGCTGCTCAGCACTCCCGGGCATGGATAGCCTGTGCTCCATCTCTTATGGAGCAGGCACAGACTCGCTGCAGCAGTGGCAAGCTCAGCCCTGTAGATGCCAGGTCCTGTGGGCTCTGCCACTGCCACGCTGGGGGAGTGGAGGGGCCATCTCAGGATCCCCAAGCCTATCAGTGTTTGAGAGGCGTTTGGACAATGCCCTTGACAACATGCTTTAGCTTCTGTCTAGCCATGAATTGGACAGGCACTTGGAGTAGGGGATTGCTGTAAATCCCTTGCAACTGAAATATTATCTTTGCTAGGAATCAGGGCGGCGACTGAGCAACTGAGATAGACAAAAACTGTGTTGGCAGAACTTCTGTGTACTACAAAGCCTATGTAATAGTGCTTGACATTGAATAAACATTTAAAATATACATGCAAGCTTGCCTGAGAAGCCAGAAAATGTAGTTCTAAATGCGGTGCAGAAGACAGCAAAAATTTTGGCTTACAGTGCTGCTGTATTCCCTGGAAAGCAAAAGAGCATTGAGGCGTTACACAAGAGGTAGGCTTTATTTGGACATATCTGCAGTTGTTTTCTGTCAAACAGTTTTCTTCATGTTCCTGGATATTACTCTCTCTCCCCATTTGAGATTATATATATATATATATATATATCTATCTGCATGAATGTATGTATAGACATGCACACCTAACGCATATTCTGAAATGCACTGTTCTTTTTGCTGAAAAATTTTAGTAATGTTCCTATTTTCATGATCAGGACAGCAAAATAAATGCCAAAACTTGCTTATGCAGTAACACGTTACCAGGTGGTGTTTGAAGTCTCCCATATACGAAGAATTGGCAGAGCTGCTGTTCTGCGTCCCAGGTCTGCAGGGTACATTGCAAAAAGCTTGTGTTGGCTGGAGCACAAGTCTGTCCTGTGATGACAGGAGACTGCCCCCAGGTATTCCTGGTGGCTGGATGATTTGAACTCCGTGCCATTACCCAGAAGCAACCAGCAGCCAATCTGTACCTGCTGAGCAAATCTCAGCGGAGTGCATATTCCTCCCATCTCCAAGCTGAGACTAAATGCATTTCTAGTTTTAGTGAAAGAGGTCCATAACCACTACTGGGCTGTAATACAAGGACTTACCTAATCAGCAAACAATCACTTCCAAATGCATGCTGTATTCTCAGGAAACAGTTCAATCCTGATTTGAATCTCCTGATTGCAGTTTGGAGCCCTTTACCTTGCATTCCCAGTGCATTTTAAAGCTGCATGGGGTGGTGATGGGCATGTTGTTTCAAGTTGCTTTCCTATGCTTTCCACCTACAGCTTGCTTGACTATTTGTAATTTTTCTTGTTGGGCCAGTTGGCTTCACCAAACCAGTCAGAGTCTCAGTGACACTGCACAAAGTTGCTGCAAGTAACGTGGTGTACACTGAAACGAAATGTGGTAGAATACCACAGAAGATCCCCACTGCTTTGAGTGTTCTCAAAGTGGACAGCAGAAATGTCTTTGCTGACTCAGAAGACTTAATAGCAAGTTAAAATAATGAGGTGCAGTTCTTTTACACTTCTTTGTGATGAAAATTGGCGTTTGTGCTTTGCTGCAGCCTTTCCTGGGGATATGACTGATTTATATGTCACACTGGGGCTCCAGGTAACGCTTGCCATGTTTGGCCAGAGCCGAGTCTCTCTGGCTGTCAGCATGGTGCCTTGGCTTCACATGTTCTGCTGCTAATGCCCTGCCTCTGGGAATTCACCTCTCTCACAAATGATGCTGCCCTGGAGACTCATCTGGTTTGGATATTTGCAGTCTCTGGGGAACCATGGTGCCTCATGCCTGGCTGAGGGACTGTCAGACACTCATCTGCCTGTGCAGCTTCACCTGGTAGGGTCTGGGTTTCTTCCTGTTTTGCTGTCAAATTAGAGCACCTGGCCCAGCAAATACTGTATTGTCTAAGAGTCTTGCAATTCTCATATACTGCCTTATGAAACTACCTACAAAGCAGGTTTGAAAGGTAGCACTGTGATCTGTGAAACAGGCAGCAGTTCTGTCTTAGAGCTCCCATGTACTGGATTTTTTTAAGGGTTTCTCAGTTAACAGATGCTTCCTATTTGAGATCGTGGATGCTTCTGGATGTGGCAGGCAAATCGTGAACCCACAGTGAGAAATGTTCCTTTCAGTGCAGCTATTTCTGTGTTCTGCTGGTGATTCTCACCAAAGACATAAATGCTCTGTCAGCAGGCTCAGGGTATTCTGCAGCAGGGCTCTTTCTCCTTCCTTTGAAGCTGGGCTGTTCTGTGTGGAGCCAGCCCCTGTCAGGCCTATGAATGCAGCTGTGTTTGAGTCTTTTCCAGCTGCTGCATTATTAATATTTGTCTCTGCTCCAGTCAGTGCTTGCATAAAACTCAGGTTCCATCCTCCCTTTCCCTATTCATGGGCTACATCCCTGTGGTCTTCCCAGGTGGGTGAATATTCCACCTCATAAGCTCCAGGAAAATAACCTCACTAGGAGGAATTTAGCCACCTACCCGGATTACAGCAATTACCAAGGAAGTGCAAATTAAGGGTCAAGTTCCCCTCAACAAAGGCGGGAATCTAAGACAGAGGTTGCCTGTAAAACATCATAGCTTCAGCCACCCACGCTGCTAGAGATGAATGGGAAGCTATTCTCGAAAGGTCTAAAGGTGTCCTCAAAATACACTGCTGGGATTGCCCCCTGCTGTGCCACAGTTTAGGGAATGCTCTACAGCAGTGTGCAAATACCAGTTACACTGCATGATGAGGGCTTAAACCATCCCAGCACTGCAGCAGGAGATTCTGGCTCTAAAGGGAAACTTTCTGGTAGAAGATGGCCCTGTCCCATTAAGTAGAACTGGGCTTGTGAAGATTTGTGGGTTGGATTTAGAAAACTCCTGGAGCAGTTAGGTAATAATTAAATGATTGATACAACTTTTGCAACCCTTAGCACTAAACTTGCACTGCTGATTCTTAAAAATTTCTCACTTGGAGGGAGGTGGAACAAAAAGGTTGTGTTTGCCAGCTAGGTCTCCCTAAGCACTCAGCTCATTTTGTTTGTTTCCATGAGTCATTTTTAGAACAGGCAACAATAATCTTGAGTCACACATAGTCTGGAGCCAACTTCTTAGAGAACACAGCTTTCTTGAGGAGAGTGAGAAATATCCTGAAAGGAAAAGTGCTTCTCTGGCTTTTGTATGTAACAAGAAATTATGTTTTTAAAACAAACAAAAAAAGCATATGATTATGGTCGTCTTTTGAAAACACAGAAAACAACCCATCCTGTCTGTCCCTACAATTCTGAGACCTAGCAAGGCATGGGACAGAAAGGACAAAAGAAAGCTAAGCCCCCCTGAAGCAGCGTGTGGTTGCTGACTGCATGAAAATGCACAGGTCCAGAAACATATGCAGGGAAACAAGACAGAGGTGGCTCCTTCTATCAGGCTATGAAGTGCAAGCTCACTGTACATCTTTGGCTGCTGACTCACAGCTGCTCTGACAGAAACAGCCTTCCTGCTACAAATACAGCCAGCCCTAGCTTCTGCTTATCTCTAACACCGTCATTTCTGGAAATCAGGTGCCAAGAGATCTTCCCAAACCAGGTGCTTTAAAACTCCACTCACAGTTTCCTTCCTGTGCTCACACCTCCCCCAGTGCAACCCTAGCTGCACTAGGACTGACTCAGAGGTCCTCTGTGCACAGAAAGTTTTTCTGCCTGCTTTTCTTAAAAGCAGTTCCGCTTCCAGGATGTGATAGTTTGTTATGGGAAGGCCCCATCTCATCGCCTGGAAACACAGTTATTAGAGAGTATCTGTTCCAAAACTAAGTAACAAAAGCAGAAGTCTTCATCTAATCTCCTCAGATGGGAAGGGCTTCAGCTGCTTTACAGAAGTAGTCTTTCCCTCACCTAAAAAAATTGTTTGTTCTGAGGCTACAAACAGCTGTTCTGCGTTTGTAATAAGGTACATACACTACACAAACCTCCATGATAAATACAACTCTGTGTGGCATGAACAGACTATTAAAAAGATCAGTTGATATGAACGTACAGGTAACAAATGTATGTACAAGTGAAAAGTGAACGTACAGTCCTGCTCTCAGTTAAATTTTTTTTTTCAGCCACGAAAGTGATCAAAATGATAACTCTTAAGAGCCAAGGCATCATTTTTATTACCCCCACTGAGACATGGCTAGTGTGAGAAATAAAATACTGCTGCCTCAAGTGTGTTTATCTGTTTAAGCTAAGAAAGCTGCTTTATCCATATAAACAGATGCTGAGTGCTAAACCAAACCTCACTCAAAAGCACTGATGCAGGACACTGTCACAACAACTCTGGCAGAGGGTTGGTTTGTGCATTTGACCATACTGACTAATAACACTATTTTCCTTTATCAACCATTTTTCCTCTGATTTGTCTTCTACAATGCACCATAGACAAAAACTCCCTTTTAATGCAAGTACTGCAGGAGTGCCAGAAACAAACCCTGTAAATTTTTTTAAACTTTTCAAAATCACCATTTTTCTAGCTAAGCAAAAATGATTCTGATTTTTCTAAACTGTTTTATTAATTTCCAGCAGCAAGCTTTAATCTCAAGAGCATCATGAACAGCCAATCATATTTTTTACTCTATAAATAGACAATAGCTATTCCAAATCTTTCAGTAGTAGCAACTACGCCTTGCGCTCACATCAGTGGAAAGCTGAGGCAAGTTTCTCCCTGCGCTGCTGCTTCCACCTGAGTCACTCAGCTTGTCTCCTAGCACTGTGTTTGGCCCTAAAAGGAAAAAAAATGAGATCTGATGCAGATGAATATCATTTTGCTTTCCACCACCATGGTTTGCAACTGCACTGAACAAATTGATTATGCCAATGCACATTAAATAATACAAGGAATAAAAAGCCATCAACCATATGCACTACAATTTCACCTTCTTGGCTCGGCTTTACTGAAAACATGAAAATAGCTGGCCACAACTGTAAACTTGAGTGAAGATGTAAACTTTGATACACTAGGGACAATTTGAAAAACTATGGAAAATATTGCAAAGGCAATTTAATAGGGAACAGCAGGAGCACAGTGGAGAAGTATCTATTGAGAACATACTTGTTGTTTAAACAGTTGTTCTGCTTGTACAGGTAAACAAGGGCTTGGGACGGATTTAACTACAGAAACGTGTCTTTTGTAGCTACCTCCGGAAACAAGGGACAAGGAAAAGGTTTCTGTATAGACTATAAACCCATCACTGAAAAATATATAAACTGAATATATTAAAGCTTTGAATTTTATTACACTTAATTTCTTCTGAATATCTTACCCTTCTCCCCTGTTCAAGGTAAACCTAAACATGAGAAATGGAAGGATAAAGGAGAACTCCACTAAACGTGGAGTACATCTCATCAGAGTCTGTGTAGGCCAGTTTGCCTCCCGTTACGACAATGTTTACTTCATCTCCTGCTTTGAGGTGGAGAACAAGGTGGAACGTCCCAGGACCACCACAGGTCTGTTTCCCCGAGTAGGGTTTGTGATACTCCAGCAGTTCCCTTCTGTAGCCAGCAGTGTGGAGCTGAGCCACGCTCGCATTGGAGACAGAGAGCACCGCTTCTACATACTCGTCCCTCTCCGGGGCCAGCACGGCGGTGATCAGGTAGCGCCCTTCGTACGGCGATGTGAAAATGCCTGTGGAAGAGAGACACACTGGGCTTACCAGAGTTACCCAAAATGGGGACACCTGACTGCACTAAGCACAATGACAAACACAAAGCCACATGGGTCACCCACTGCTATGTGCAGGTAACTGCAGAAAAGCCAGCCTGGGCAGGTGACCAACTGATTGAAGTCATGAAGGTGAAGGCACACCCAACACCTCAGTGCTTGAGAAGGAGGCAGCCCCCAGTTAGGGCACCTGGGGAGGCAGAATGAGAACCTCCCTCCCTCCTCTCCTCCAGGTGACCCAGCCACGGTGAACTGGGTTGGTAAGGAACCTCACTTCTGCTACCTGGGCTCAGCTGGCCTCAGGTGGGCTGAGGAGCATAACCAGCTGTGCTGGCAGGACATAGTGGTGAGCTGGGCCTCAGCAGTACTGGGCAGTCATGGAAAACCAGCCGTGGCAAAGCAGGTACCTGTCCACACCCACAGGAAGCTTTTACCCCCATGTGTCTGGTTCAGATAGACTTCCTTTCTTTGTTCAACATGCCAGCAAGGCCTTAGATAACATGGAGCACTGGTAACCCATGCTACTGCCTGTCTGGCATGTCTGTGGGCCCATTCTGTGGCTGTTACCTGTGTTGGGGTTGTAATAGTCCCCGTCATTCACGAGCACTTTGTTGAAGTGAACAACGCCGACATCGCTGGAGAAAGGCTTCTGTGTGAGCCCAGCAGAAAATGACACCAGAGAGGGCACAGCAGCAGTGGCAGGTCCTGAAATGGGTAACACAAGTCAGAGTCACATCAGGATGACAACACAGCCTTTTCCCTATGATGCTTTATAATCCAATGTCTGTTCCTGCACATACTCCACTTGGTCTAACCCTGCCAAGTGAGGGATGCCAGAATTAACAGAGTACATATTGCTGGCCCAGGCCTCAGGTATCTCACCATAAAATTTACTGAGCACCATAAAGTTCCTGCCTTGACCACAGTCTTTTTTTTTTTCCTTCTAAGGAAACAGTCATGGCTTGTAAATGCTGGCAGTGGAAATCTTACCACCTTTCAATTCGACAATGCTTCTGCCAAAGACCTTCTTCAGGACTGAGGCTGCCTTTCAACTTCTCCACTCTCCATCACTATTACAATGGCCATAGGAATGCTAAAGATCATAGCTCGTGCCAGCTTTCCTTGTCATGTTGAGAAGCTGTGCACAGCTTAGATCTCCCACCTTCTCTGCCAAAGCATAATGAAAATGGCTAAAAGAATATATAGCACTTCAGTATTAACGTAAAGAGAAGCTTTTGTCTCTCTCCAGCACTTCGCTTTTGGGGGACTTTTCACTTCAAAATTTTTTCTTCTTTTCTCAGCACATCAAACAGACACTTAGGTGCTTTATAGTGGCTGTCTGGTTACTAGATAAACACTGCTGTTAGATTAGGTTGGATGAGATATAATTTGGACAATTAAGACAAGTTTTTCACTTTTAACAGACTTAATGGCAAGTGTTCAGTGCTCAACCACTTATTAGTCCCATTCTAGCTAGCTTCCCTTTAAACATTTTCCTTAAGGCAGCATACACTGCTAGAAGTAGTCAACTCTTGCTGCTTTGTCCGGGTAAGTAGCTAAACAACAAACACCCTAAAGTTGTCCACAGCTGTTGTTTCACCTTGCTCCTTCCACCTTCCTTAAAACTGATGTTTGGCCTCTCCCTGTCAAACAGAGATGCCCATCAGCAACAAATGATCAATTCATCAAATCACTGAATATCCTGAATTGAAAGGGACCCACATGGATCATCTAAGTCCAACTCCTGGCCCTGCACAGGACACTGCAACAATCACACCTTGTGCCTGAGGCCATTCATTGTCCAAACACTTCTTTAACTCTGCCAGGTTTGGTGCTGTGACCACTTCCCTGTGGAGCTCGTTGTGGTGCCTGACACCCCTCTGTGTGAAAAACCTTTTCCTAAAATCCAGTCTAATTCAGATTATATTGCTTAAAAATTGAAGTTTAAAAAGTCACAAAACTTAATCTAAAATGTGGATATACAAATGTTCTGCTATCCATTGTTTTTCTGAATAACTCAGCAGGTGGTGGGGGGAGGAGAAGGCAAAGGGGAAGACAAGCCTGCAACTTCAGAATTGGCAAATAACTATGTTGATTTCCCTCAAGGGCTGGTAACCAGCTGCCTCATGTATCTTTGGAAATCTTCTTATTCAGCATTTTTTCTCACGCTCAGAAGATAGACAGAAACCCTTTTTCACTACTCCTACCTGCCAGTGCGCCTGCAGGTGCTCCTGCAAGCTAAGGTGAGGTTATTTGAAAAGACTGAAATTAATTGCAGGAAGTCTACAGGAGTTCAGCAGCTCCACCACCTTAACACAACGCTACTTACAGAAAGCTACTTTCAGCTTACCCTGAGACTCAAATTGACTGAAAACACACCTCAACTTGTTGGCTCACTCAAAAGGTTTCTATCCCCTGCAGTCACACCGCACAAATGGAACAAACCACATGTTACCTGCCCAGAAACACTGCCAGCTTTGGAGCAGCTACAGTCCTGTTTGGGTTGGTGTCATCTGAATAAGGGAGCAACTCCTGCCCTGGCTCTCCACAGCTTCCTTCAAGATTTTCCTTCACTAATTGCTAAAATAGTTATCAGAAATAACTATTTGTTGCTATGCCGATGAAATGGCTTCAGATTTGCAGCCTAGTTTAGCACACCGTATGTATCTACTCAAAGGAGAAATCTTAAACCTGTCTAAATACCCTGTAGATCAGTTCAGGGGTCGATATAAGGAGGCACAGTAGAGATGCAGCATGCCTGTGCTGTCTTCCCCTCTTCCCACCTTCCAACTGGAGTTGTGCCTATTCCAAATTTTCACTATTCCTACCAACAGTTTAGCAATGCTTTTACAGAACTTTACAGAGAGCTGCACCATCTCCTCTGTGTAAGAGAACATGGAGTCCCCTCTTGCAAACACTTTTCTTCATCCAAAGATCAAAGTTCAGCTTCTTGAAGGAAGGTCCAGGCTTGGACACTACTTTCATTTAAGCAGTCAATATTGTGGAAGTATCAGAATATATCAGAATATCAGAAAAAAAAAGTTTAAAGCATTTAAAAGTTGTGAACCACAGGCACAGCTCTGATGAAGAAAACTGCTAGGCAGACAAAAAGTTTCACAAAAGTTGCAACCATAGTTTTACTCCTCCTTTGGGGGAGGAAGAAGCTCTTTCAACTTCAGATGCGTTCAAGAAGGTCTCACTTGAGATATGGTACATACACGTAAGCAGGAGCAGGTATGTCTGTTCTTGGCAATCTAAGCTACTCTAATGCATTCTGGGGAGTCAAAAAACCACAGAAGATGCATGAGTGGCCCTTGTTAGGTTACATCTACTTCCACCCATCTGCTAGTTGTGTTTCTTGTTCTCCACCTCTCTTTTGACTTCCAAGCACAGTTCATGCCTCCCACAGAGCCCAAGGGCCAGAAAGAAAGAAAGGGGGAAAAAAAATAATTAAGCAAAACCAAACATCACACAGCATAGGCATTTGCTATCAAGATGAAAGGAGAAAAAAATAACAGTGTGATGGTGCTGCTGACAACTGCTCAGCAACTGGAATGAGGATTCTTCAAGAACCGACACGGAAGAGAGACTGTAAGTATGTAATTCATTTGTCAGTAGGCACTTATGATTCCTTAAGCTATAGCAGGAGTAAGGAGGATTTGTCAGATTTCCTCTCACAGATGGTCAATACTCCTAAATCTAAATGAGGGCAAAGTGTGTAATTTCAGTTAGAGCAAATGGGACAAAAATACCAGCAGTTTATCACCTCCCTGCCTTTTTTTTTTTTAAGTCTCCAATTTGCCACTAACATCTCATTCTCAGAAACAATTCCTGCCTAAGGTTGGCCATGCAGCACAGCACCACATTAACTTCCATAAGCCAGTGCTCAATGAAGCTGCTCTGCCAAGTCACAGGGATTCTGATGTGGATGATAACTCCGTGTGTTATGAAGACACACTTACTTGCTTTTCTCCTGAGTCTGTGAGTAACATCTCTGTCTGCTCTTACAACTCCATCCTGTCACACTGCAGCAAGAGAAGATCTGCTGCAGCACTTACCCACTGCTCCTTATACAAATATCCAACTCTTCCTGTGTTAAAAAGGATTAAGTTGATGCACTCAGGTCCTGACACTTAACTCACCTTTGTTGTAAACTATGTAATATTGTGTCTTGTACTCATTAATACTTGTAAGTCCTTAAAGATCTTTACCTACAACTTTATATTGTGGGATGCGTGCAGATAGCTAAGGAATCTGAACAAAATCAATAAATGCTCTGGTACTGAAAATATGCAAATCATGCCTCATCATTCAAGAAAAAGCTTGAAAGTGGGCTCCTGTCGTCCCAGGAGACAGAATTGGAGCCTTCAACTTCTTTCTGAGCAGTGCTTTTATGTAAAAGAAGCTGTTCAGAAACAGAAATGAAAGAAAGTACTCAGAAGGCCATTTTAATAGTACAAGCTTCTTATATTAGGAATTATAGTAGAAGGTCTGGTCATCTTTCAAATTTGAATTTGAGTACCACAAAATGTACTGGGTGAAGACTGCCAAAGACATCATAAACAGTTGTCCTGAACTAATTAGGCAGTAAGGATTCCTTGATGCCTCATTTACACATAAAGTTCCTCCTCCAATAAGCCAAAAATCTTCCCTTCCCCAGCTGTTAATTTCCACAACACGGTTAACTGATGAATTCTGTCCCAGAATGCTCTCTTCATCAGACACTGACAATTAGAGTCACAGAACCATGGACTCAGTTAGGTTGGAAAAAACCTCTGAAACCACCCAGGCCAACCTGTGACCGACCACCACCATGTCAACTAGAGCAGGGCACTGAGTGCCACATCCAGTCTTGCCTCCAGGGACTGTGACTCCACCACCTCCCTGGGCGGCCCATTCCAGTGTCTAATCACCCCTTCTGTGAAGAAACTCTTCCTAATGTCCAACGTAAACCTCCCCTGGCGCAGCTTAAGGCTATGTCCTCTTGTCCTGTCACTTGTTGCCTGTGAGAAGAGGCCGATCCCCAGCTGGTTACACCCTCCTTTCAGGGAGTTGTAGAGATCGATAAGGTCACCCCTGAGCCTCCTTTTCTCCAGGCTAAACACCGCCAGCTCCTTCAGCTGCTCCTCATAGGACTTGTGCTCCAGACCCTTCACCAGTTCCATTGCCCTTCTCTGGACTCTCTCCAGCACCTCAATGTCCTTCCTGACCTGAGGGGCCCAGAACTGGACATAGCACTTGATGTGTGGCCTCACCAGTGCCAAATAGAGTGGAGGAATCACTTCCCTGGTCCTACTGGCCACACTATTTGTGATAGAGGCCAGGATGCCATTGGCCTTCTTGGCCACTTGAGTACACACTGGCTTATATTCAGTCACTGTCACCAGCACCCTCAGGTCCTTTTCCTCTGGGCAGCTTCCCAGCCACTCTGCCCCCAGCCTGCAGCACTGCAGTAGGTTATTGTGACCAAAGTACAAGACCTGGTACTTGGTCATGTTGAAGCTCATCCAGTTGTCCTCAGCCCATCAATCCAGCTAGTCCAGATTAGGGACAGTGGATGTAAATGTTCCAACTCCACAGAAGTCTTAACAGCTTTTTGTACCATTCTTATCTGTTTTCTGACTATCTGCCATTGAGGTTTGCAAGGCACACTGTGGGAACTTTAAGGACAGATCAGCACGTATATCCTGTATTTATATAGGTATTCAGGGGCATGGAGCAGGAAAAGGAACTCCTTGGTCAAGCCCACCTCCCTCTGGATCCCAGGGTGATAACTGTTCCAGTAACATGTTCCACCAAGCAGCAGACAGGCACACACCTGCCTTACCCTGCCTTCTCAACACTTCTAACATCCACCTACTGTTTCACACAGTTTTAGCATAAACTTTTTAAAATACTACTGTCTATAAATTGCAATGAGAAGAAAACCCCCAGGAAATCCATTTATTACAGAAATCTAGATATCTATATTGGCTTTGCTGGCATCAAGATAAACAAATGTTTCTTCACTTCTTATCCTCTTCCAGAAACCTCATCTACTGCTGCCTGTTCTTACCACGACAACCCTCAAACACAGAAAGATTGCTTTAAGGCTATGACAGAATTTTAATTAGAAGGTATAAATACCAGAATTAGAGTGTGAACTCTTTACAAATCTTTTTTTATCAGTCCCCAGACCAGTCTTCATGAAGTGTATTTGTGATTTTGTTATGGCCATCAAACTAAGTCCTGGGGGGTACGATTTTGGATTTCATAAAGCCCTAATGTTTTACTTCCATCTATTGCCCACATTTCCTCAAACAAATTTAGATGAACTAGCTCTTTTTGAAGAGGATGTGGAAATATTTACTTTGATCAAGGATATCATTCCTCAGGGTTCGATAATGTCTTGAGTATGAGGCTGCAGGGCTGGCAGCACCAAATCAACATATTTATCTAGGCCAACTAGCATGTCCCATGTAAGTTTTATACCTGTTCATCATAAAGATTCATAAATAAATTGTGATTTTAACAATTATAAAAAGTTAAAAAGCCCCAGCAAACCAAGAAGACTGCATCTTGAATTGTTTTAATCAGTGGCAGCACCACTGCTTTCACTGAAGTCAGGAACACAAGCCCTGGTGATTACAACAAAGCCAGAAATTCTCCCAAGAGGAGAAAATCCTCATGGACTAGGCTAAGACACCTGCAGTTCTTCAAGATCATATTTTATCATGCCTTATTCATATTTTATTAAAGAAATAATAAAATCATCATAAATATCTATTTATTGTCTCATTTAGAAGGCAAATAGAATGGTCCATACTGACATTACACACAAAATACAATTTCTCTGTATTTAATAAACACACAGTGAAGTAAGCAGCAAGAACCCAAAATGATTTTTCAAAACCTAACTCTTCTCCCCACCCCCATATTTTCAAAAGATACAGATTATGTTTTAAAGCTTAGGTATAGCAAAATCAGATTTTTCTCAATGCTAAACTTAAATACTGAAAATCAACACATTTTTTTCTCTCAGCCATGACCTTCCAGGGACTGAAATAAATATTAGGCACATATGTGAAAAATTTCTAGGAAACAACTGCCTTACCTTGTGAATCCGTGGTAGGAGGAGATGACTTTGGATATCCTACAAAGGAAAAGTAGTATGTGTGATTCAGTACATAGCAGAGCACATTATGACCAAATATCACTGCTGTCTTCTAAAAAGCATCTCTGGTTACTGAACAGCAACCTACCAAAATAGCTACTAAATAGTGTCTTCTGTGAAATGCTCAATTATTGTTAAACTGGGGTGGTCATGGCAAAGAGAACCAAGTTATTACTCCAGTGTATTAAATCCACTGCAAGCATTATGGAAAGAAAAAATTAATTTAAGTTTCCCTAGTGGCAAAGACTGTTGCAGTTACCAGGGATTTTACATCATCTCTGTTGACCTCATGCTTTGTGCAGCCTTGGAAAGGCAACAAAACTGGCACTGAATGCGTTTCCCCTACTTCTGCAGCCAGCTGGAGGCTGCAGAGGCCCATTCACAAATCACCTCTGCTGTAAACCCACTCCCAACAGCAACAGCCTCCGTGGGTGTCCCCAAAAGGCCAAAAGGGGGCTGGTAAAGCACAGCAGATCTCAGTGTCACCTCTCCACCAAGACCTGACATATCCATTGCACTTAGGAGTGATTCACGACCAGTCTGGCTCTCTCACCTGGTGCTCCAGCATACCCTTCAGCAATTGGCATGGTACTTTGGCCAGCCTGACCATCCACTTTTCTAAGACGCCCTCTCCCAGACATTAAAACAGTGCCAGGAGGCCCTGCCTCCCCAGTCTCCAAGATGACGCCGGTCGTTCCAGGCAGAAGTGGCACAACTGCTGACCCTGGCAGAGCTGGGCGTGGAGGAGGTCTCAGCTGTGGTGGCAGGAGGGGGATCCTCTGTCGTGGGGGTTGTATCCTGGGCCTTGATGGCAGCAGGGATATGCCAGGCTGGAGCTGCACAGGCGGCCTTGGTGGCAATGGCTGCTGCGGTACTTCTGGTTGCTCTTCCACACAATGAAAGAAGAGAAAAAATACAAAATTATTTGGCTAAAACAGAACATAAGACTGCATAGCTTTGCATAATAAATACTTCAAAATAAAAGAGGACTCAGTTGGAGGCCACCTGTTTCCTCAGACCCACGACTGCACTGGCTAAACACCATTCCACTCCTGAAGTACTACAGACTCCACTCTTTACAGCCTGTGTGACACAGGGAAAGGAATCAAGACAGCTTGGAGACCAGACAAGCAGCAGTCAAATAATCCATGAACATTCACTCAATTGCTAGACCAGCTTGGCCTTTCTGCACCGAGCAGGCTGAGTATCACACCTATTCCCACCGGTACCTTCATTGCAGAGTGTGCTCTCTCTCTCTCTACTTTCACTTCAGTTCTCCTCAACCCCTCACACACACCACACTTGCTTTCGACTCTGTGCTCACACAACTCCTAGCACAAGGCTGGCCCCTTAGTACAACCATAAAGAAAATTATCCACAGCAAAAAACATCAGTAAATGAACATGACTTAAGAGGTTTTTTCCCCTTACCATAAAAAGCAATGAACTTAAATGTCCAACTACTTCCATTACTAATACTTTCTGACAGTGAAGGCAGAACCCAAGGATATAATCTACCAAAAAATTCTTTATTGTTTAAATAGAGGAGATACCATTAAAAGACTTTTCCACTGGGGCAGCCAACCCATATGACATCAGGGCTGAACAGCGCTGACATAGTTACATTTGTGTATCTGGTCAAGTTCTAAGCCCTTTATAGGAATTCTGGTTTATTCATAAAATTGAAGTCCTAGATAACACTTAAGGATGCAACGTCCTCCCAAGAATAAAGCTGAATTACATCTGCACTAAGAACAGAAATTTACAAATGTGCAGATTTTAGCAGATGCAATGACAGCTTTTACACAGAATAAATATCATTTCATGCTAAGTTAAACTTCAGCATAGGTTACTTTGGTTGCATTTTGAGACCAAAACATGTCTCCAGGTGCAGGGATGGACATGAGTTTCTGTGGAAATGGGCAAACACCCCATTGCAAATTTATCTGACACAACTAGTCACACACCAGAGATACTTGCTACAGTCCATAGTGAAGACCACACTCTCTAAGTGGTGTTCAGAATGAAGCCCTTCAATTCAGTACAGCCCAAAATCAGCCTAGGCAAATTCATTTGTGGCTAGGGCTAAGCCAGCTGGCTGTGCCAAGAAGCAGATGTGGTGTGAGGCTTCCCCTGGCTCTGCTGTGTGTCTGGGGACCCCAGAAGCGCCTTCTACTGCGTCTCTGGGTGACAGCTTACAAAACTGTCATGCAGGTATTGTCCCCAACACATGGCTGGGGTCCAGACAGCGTCACTGGCAACCCATGTGCTGTTTTGTGACTACTCAACACCTGCACTTTACCCCTGCGAATCTCATTTCTTGTTTTCAGTCTCATAAAAGCCTTAAAAGCCCACATAAGCCTTCCAGAGTACTGGGAGGCTGTCTGAAGTCATAGTCTCACACCAGCTGCATTCATTTGCAAGATATGGCTGCTAGGAAAAAACCTCCCTGAGCTTTGCTGGCTGACTTTTCACTGTCAGGAGAACTGAAACTCATACAAGCAACACACCACAAAGCTGGGCTGAAGCTCACTCAGTAACTCTGTCCACAAGGCAGAAGTCTGAAGGGTGAAATGTTCACTTTATACAGATTAAAATTATTTTCATAAAAACCCTAAAATTTAAAAAATATTGTAAAAAATTCCAAAAAAGCCTGAAAGTATCAAAGTGAATTTTTTAACATAATTATTGACTTTGTAAGACAACTTCTGTTCACAGAGGCATCAATTCAGACCTTCAACTAAAATCAGGTTAATCTCATTGAAAAAATAAAATTGACAAAATACTTTACCTTGGGATGCACATACTTGTCATGTCTTGAGTCAATTATGCTAAGCTTTATTAAGACAATTATTTGGGATGACACTGGGAGAATGAATATGATTCTCTGCTTGCTTTCCTAGACCTTTAAATAACAATCAACTGCTGAAATCCCATACTCTGAGCAAACTGCTTCCTTGCATGCAACATCAACACTGCAATGTTCAGAATCATCCTATTTCCATAAAACTAAATCCAAAATCACTTGCCTAAAGCTCATCTTCAAGTGGAAGTAATCAGATATGCATGAGTAGCAATCTGCTTTAACTTTGCTGAGCAGGCCATGAAACAGAATCTTCCCAATCATGTTCCCATCTATCTGGGAAGGCAAAGAATACAGCTGAGATCATTACACAGCTAGGAACAGTAACACTGTTCCCAGCAACAGCATCCTTGCTGCTCTGCCTGTCTTCCCTGTTGTGAGTGACAATGTGGTTACCACACCACATACCAGCATCTCCTCAGCCCACAAAGCACACAGAAACAAAGTGCATGAAGCAAACTAGCAAGGAAAGGAATCTGTGACTACTCTCACAAGAAGCCAAGAAGACCTCACTTGAATTTTGTTATAGACACCAAGGGGGTTTTACAATTCCGTTAGAAAGCAGCATTGTGCACAAGCTCACAGGGAGCCCAGAGGAACTGACTATATGACTATTCACACTACAACATTAAAACTTTATGTTGCATTTTATCAATGCTGTAATGCAGAGCACACACTTGGTTTCTTAGGCCACAACTCCATCAGACAACATTGTGCTGATGGTTTCAAAACTCTGCTATATAGACAACTACCACAGGAATTGCAGCTAAGGTCAAATAACTGTAACCAAAACAAACTGCACTCCCAGCACAGTATCTGGCTCCAAGACCACACTTTTGATTCCTGGAAAACTTCATGGATATATATGAATAGGCAGTAGGTTAAAAGAGACTACCAACTTTAACATGGCTTTCAGTTTCATGCCACATGAAGAGCAAACACACTCGCAGAGAGGCACAGAGTGCAATGAGAACAACTTATACAGTGAGACATGGAGCTGGGGGAAGGCACCATTTACTGTGGATGGAAAGCTGCTGGAACATATTACCTTGGAGAGCACATTGTGCATGGCTTCCTAAATGCTTAGAGCAGACCACTGCCTGCTGTCACCACTGCCTTGTGTGCTACAGGACATTGCACCACTTTTGTCAGGAATTACAACAAATAAAATACATTTCTGGTCTCTGGGTTCGCATCTGATGCACAATCGTTCACCAAGTTGGCTTGTTAATTTGGAGGCATTTGAATCCCCGTAATAAAAAATATGAAAGAAAATACAGCCATAATTTTAAAATGAGGGTAGTTTGACTTTGCTGGGCTTACGCTGCTTGGTAAGATTTTGTTTTATTTCTTGCAACATATCCTTGCCTTACTGCCCTCAACAGCTTTATCAGTAACAACTTGTTTCTGTTTTTGCCCCTCTGAAGTCAAATGACATCATTTGAATGCTACGATATGCTGGCAAACTGTGCATAAAAAACTCTCCACTGATCCAAGTCCAGGTCTTCCTGTCAAATAACATTGGTATAGGAGACAATGCTGCAGATCACAGATGCAAAAACAGTTAAAGCCATACCCCATACTCACGTAACAGGGTTCCCAAAATCACTTCCAAAAAAGGCTCTTCTGCCAAAATCTTTCTGCAGCTCCAGCCATCAGAAGTTACTCAGGCTGCTGTGCCAGACAGTGTTATTGTAATTGGAAACACTTGGGAACTGCAGTGTGTGCTCCATGAATCCCGCAGAGGCCAGAGGCACCCCAGAGCAGCAAGGGATGCACAGAGTGCCTGCACCCCAGACGCAGCAGCAGTGTCCTTCCACAGGCTTTTAACACCCAGTAGTGGATGAGGACTCTGCCCTGAAAAGGTATTATTTTATGGAAACCCAGGTGTGCTGAGGCTTTTTAATGCCTTAACTCATTGTGACAGGGGCTGATAAATGCAAACAATGAGGTTGCTTGAACACCTGCTTCAAATAGCAGAAGAAAGGTTACTACTTGTGTGCATCTTGGACCTTTCTCCAATGTTTGTCCCTAGTGCTAGTTAATTTTGGGCAAGATGGATGAGAAACAGGATTACACAGATACATCATGTTCCATTTTAATGGAGACTGGGTCTGCTTGTGCAAGATTGAGGGATAGAGGTCCTAAACCTGTTGAATTTAAGTCAAAATTACTGTAAAAGAATTATCTGAAATTTACAGTCCCTCTTCACTCCACTTCCTCCTTCCTTCCATTTCTTTATGATTTCACACAAAAGCTTCTCACCTGAGAAGGATTTTTGTCTCAAGTACTGCTATGCATTTGGTTTTAAACATTTAAACAAGAAACACATCTATCACAGATTTTCAAGTCTCTGCCTCAGGATGAGAAGGATATTCTTCCCTAAAGAAATTAATTTCAGACCCTTCATGAGGCACAACTTGTCCATTCAAGAAAGAACACTCAAGAGTCTTGCATCTGATCTCTTCCAACCATCATCAGCTGCAACACCCCACAAGTTCTTCCCTCAGCACCTCTTCTAATTTTGGGCCAGTCACAGAAATTTGCCTCTCATTTATCTCATACGTGCACAGAATTAAAACCAGAAGCATCAACCAACTGAGGAGTGCAGTTTCAAAACAGTCTCCAATTCCTATGATTTTGCGTCATGCTAACAGAAACAGGAAAACAGGAACTCAGCTTCCTTCTGCAAACTTCAACTCTCAGAAAAACAAACCACGGCTGAAATTTGGAGCAAGACCTGCCGAGGAAACTGAGTGGCATTTGGCAAGGTCTCTAAACTTGCATGGCAAGGCTCACCAGTGTGCTGAGGTTACCATTTCCCAGCATTTTGAGTCAAAGGGAATGTGCCCTGGCTTCTCAGCTACTCTAATGCAAGCTTTAAACCACCTGTAGATGTAGAGTTGCACCAACACGCTGCACTACTAACAGAACTGGCTGAGGTGTTAAAATATTGCCAGTTGGAATGTGCCAACTACTGCCAATGACCTTGTGGGAATGCAAGCTTCTGGGAGAGCTATAAAGCACAAGTCTTACATTGCCATGCCAAGATATGCCAGAGCTCGTTTGTGAAACTTCTAGATCAAAGAGTTGGTGCTGAATCATAATCATTAACTCACGCTATAGACACAATTTAGAGGAAATCTTTCTTATCATAAATTTGAACTTGTTTGACTTCAGTTTTCTCCATTTGCTTTTCAATTTTCCCTGAGGAATACAGAATAATCTTCAACAACAAAATAAAACAAAAAAAAAAAATCATATCAAATGAACTGGAATTCAACAGACAATTATTACTTAAAACTCACTTTAAAATCACTCTTCAAAAACCCTACTTTTCCCACTCTCTTTATTCTAGCTTGAATAAACATAAAAACATGTAAGATTTCTTCTTTTTTTTTTTTTTGTCTTATTAGGATACTTTTAAGAGCACGCAGAGTACTCTCTGGTGTTCTGGAGCAAAGAGCCAAAATTAGAGTCACTGTAAAAACAAAGTAGAAATTGTGTAATATTAAATTTTTCCTCCCTTGTTTAGTTCCTTTGTAAGAGTTTCAGAAAGGAAAGCCAGTTGAAAAACAAACAAGCAAACACACAAAAGTAAAAAAAATTAATCAAGAAACTTACTTGTGTCAGACTGAGATTTCAGCACACCTTCAATGTCTGCGGTAATTTTGGAAACCTGACTATGAAACTGTTGGACAGAGTTTTTGAGGCCAGAAATATCAGTGGAATGAGATGCTATAGTTCCATTCATTTCACGGATGCAGTTCCATAAGCTGCTCACATGCTTATTCAGACCTTCTTTTATATTCTGCAAGCTGTCTGAAACAGAGTCCAGTTTGCCACAAACTTTTTCAATGTGTGAGACTCTGCTCTCAACATCTGAAACACCCTCCTGGACACCCTGGGTCTTTTCTTTGCACTTGCTAAGATCATTCAGGATATGATCATTCAATTGTTCTAGTCTGTCTTTCACTTCACCGCAGCAATTCTCACTGGAATGCGCAGTTTGATTTGCAAATGTCCTCTGCATTTGATCGATTTTTCGGAACACACCCCGCTGTGTTTTCCTGCATGTCGAATTGACACCCAGAAGCTGCTCCCTGCAGCTGCTCAGGCCGTCTTGAAGATTTTTCATATCTTTATCAATGGCGTTTAGATTATATCGGAATACACGTACGTCTCTCTGCATTTTCTGGATATCACGTTGGTTACCCTTAATTAGGCTGAGTTTCTCATTAAGAGAGTCATTTAGAGACTGCAGGAGAACAGAATTATTCTCTGCTTTCAAAAGCAAGTGATTGTATTTGTCATTATAATTTTCTAGCTGTTTCCGAAGGCCCTCCGTACTTGGTGGTGCAGATTGACATTTCTGCCCACAGAGCTGTTCAAGCGACCGCAGTTTGTCCTTCACGAAATCCATCTCTGCTGTAAACTGCTCATTTGTAAATCCCGCATCACTGGGTAGGATAGGCCCAGGATTCACAAGCATTCCATCCAGGTCCGTGGTGTTGGCAATCTCTAAAATAGTCCCACCTAGCCTAACCTCCAGTGCCCGCAGCTTTTGGTCAAACAAGTCTCTCAGTTCATCCACCTCAGCAGCGATAGCACCACGGAGAGTTTCCTCAACGTAAAAACAATGTTCTTCAGCATTTCGCTCCGTAATATTCATCCTTGCATCTAGCTCTGCCAGCCTCTCATCAAAGACATCATCTAGATCTGGAGATGACAATCGAATTATTTCATTATCTATTCTGACATTCAAGATCTTCTGTGCTTCCACAATTCTGTCAATCTTCTTATCTAAATCTTTCATCTGTTGGTCAAAGTCATCTCCCTCACCCTTCTTGCAACAACTTGAGTAGTTTGATGGAATCTGGCTCCAGAGAGCATTTATTTCTTTCCTTAAGTCATTCTCTTTTCCTCTTATAACATCCATTATCCCTACACAGTTGTCTTCATTGGCATCATGCTGCTGAATATCCTCTAGTTTGTATTCACAGGAGTTCTTCAGATCTGCCATCTTCTTTTCAAATTCTTCCATTATTTCTTGCCTGAGGGACTCAAATTTTGAGTCTATATAGTCCTGATATATATTGTCACCGGGCATTGTTATTGTAGGTCCTTGTGCTGCCTCCTGCAGTTGTTTTAATTGTCCTTCATAGCCTTTTACTTTTCCATTCAGCTCCTCCAGCTCATCATTCCTCATCTTCAAGGCTTCTTTGACCTCAGCTAGCTCAGATTTTATATCTTCCACTTCAAAATCAATAAAAGGGTCTTTTTGCTCTTTATTGCTGAGGAGTCCTGGAAGCTGAATAGTGTCTGTTTCACCACCAACAGCACTGTCAGGCTCTGGACGGTCGTAAAGGTTATTCAGCCAAGTGACCAGCATCTTGCTAGCATCTTCTTGCACAGTCAGCTTCAGGTTTTCATTCACACCTGCCACGGAGGACTGAAGTTCAATCACAGACCGTGTGAGTCTGAACAATTCGTCCTCAAGAAACTGCATTCTCTTCTCATATGGCGGAGGCTCCGGTGCTTCAGTTGGTTCTGCATCTGTTTCCCAGAAATAACAGAATGTGGATGTAAATATTCCCAGTGGTATGTGTTTTAATCAGCTGCAGTTAACTTCACTTTTCTCTGAAATGAAATAATGATTTAAACTGCCTAATGCTTGTTGCCTTTCTGTTCTTATTTACAGTTTTTTATAATTAATACAAAACCCTCAGAACTAAAGGTTTTAGCACAGTGACCAATTCCTGCCAAGATACAGTGGCCATAAATAAACTGGCAAGCAGAACCACCCCTCTTGTTCAGCAATGGATCTAAGCTACAGCATATATAACAGACCATTATAGATCCATACACATCACAGCCCAATCACCTCAGAACCACTGCATCTCTTATAACAATAATTTGCCCCTGAATTCCCAAGGAAAACTTCAGTGGCAGTCATTTATGTGCCGGGAGTGGGTTTGTGCTCCATTATTTTACTGAACTGGGGTCCAAATATACATCCCATATATGACATGGGGTTCTGCAAGATACTCCATTTATCACACTTGCTTCACAAATACCTAATTATATGACATATATTTAAGTAGGCAATAAAAACATGAATAAAAGCATAAGCTTTACACATTCAAAACTGTTAGATTAAAATAACTTATCCTCATTGAATGATAATCAGAAAGAGAAGACTTTTAGCTGCAATCTACTTTTTATCTATCATAAATCAACTAATGAATCTGAATCTTGTCATTAGCAGCACTTCATTTGCAGAGCCATGTACAAATCTGGATGCTCAGTTTCAAGCAAAACGTGTAAAAATTGCAGAAAACCCAGAATAAAAAAATAGAAAACAAACATTATCAGAGGTCAAGAAAGGATAAACTGCAGGAAAAGTCAAAGTAATTTTAATTTTATCTAGAAGAGAGAAAAAGGATACAGATATCACCTTGTTTTATTATCACCTTTTAGAATTAATATTTTAGGTTGGCTAACAAAATATATTAAAAGCTTGTTTTTAAAGCAGGTATATAATCTATGGGACTAGTTTGAAACCATGTATTCAGTCATTCAATACATTCCACACAGAAAACACATGTGGAAATCTGACTAAGTGCTATATGTGACACTAATCCCCAATTATGTTGGAAGAAGTCCTTCAGAAGGAAACATCTGTTTATAATTTTTTCTTAATGGAGAAAAGGCATAATATGGCAGTAACAGCATTCCTTCTTGCCCTTTCAGAAGACAGTATCTTACACAAACAAACATCATTCCTTCTTTAAGATATCTTTTAGAAGTTGAGGCTTATCCTTATTTATTCCTTTACTCCTTATTATTAAGGCAGGTAATCTAACATGAACCTTCACAATCTTGAACAAAATATTGTGAAACTGCTAGGAACCCTTACATATCATTAAAATTAGTATCTGGATTTTTCTTTTGTTTTAATAATAGTTCTTCTTTTTTAATTTTGTTTTTTCTGAACATTGCAGAAACCACAAAAAAAACCCTGCAAATTCTTAAAAAACCCACAATCTTAACATGAAGATTTTCTGGAACCCTGAGTAGCCAGCTGGTATTTCCAACCAGTGTTCTACAACCCTCTGTTATTCTTCAGAAAATTCTCTGTATCAAGACTGCTATTGCCTGACAATTATTTTCCCACCAAACAGAGTCTTTCATATGCCTTTTGTACCTACCAGTAGTTGAGTTTAATAGAAACCATAACAATTCTTACCCTTAGAAGACAAAACAAGAAACCAGACACGACTGTGCACACCAACATTCAAATGAAAAGTTACCTGTGCCTTTCTTTGCAACTGCTTTCGCTGGTGCTGCGGGACGACGAGCAGTGTTTGGCTTTTCTGCTGGTCCTTCCCTGCAGTCCTCCCCTTTGTAGCCAGGACAACATCTCCATTCCAGCTCTGTTACGGTCTTGTATGCAACTGTGTACCGAGGTCTGAAACTTGTTCGGTATCTGTCAAAACAGAAAGCATTTTAAACAATCCCTAACTTAAGCTGCTATTTAGATTAAAGATAAAATTAAAACAGATTTTGGGGTTTTTTATAATGAATATCAAATATTTACAGCTATGATTAATTTTCCGCTTCAAACATCAAATGAACAAATGTTTCTGTCTAGGTTTTAAAGCTGCCTCCACTCAACACGGTCATGGTAGGGAGTCATGGAATAGGGGCTTTCATGTATAAGCAGAGGGATAAAATGTTGTGGCAAGTGAAGGTACAATTCATCACACACCACTACGAGTAACAGTGACCACCAGAGTATTACTCTATAAATTCAAAATGTTTTTCCTCTAATTTTTCATTGCAACCCTCCCCCCAGGGCTCTTCTGAACATCACAAAATGCTTCTGCCTGCTTTGCCCCACTTGTCTTTTCCACAGTCTCCATTTAAACCATTCCTCAGAACCCATATGAACAGAGCAGTCAAAGCTGGGAGGGATTTTCCTGAAGAGGACAAAATGCTGAAAGTGTGAGTCAGATCAGGACATGAAAGAAGGAGTCAGATGAAACGCTACAACCAAGGAAGAAATCAACTTTTTCCTACTTCATCAGTTAAGTAGAAGAGGGTCTGGCAGACAAACCTATGCACACATTATGTACATACAACCTTGAGCTTCCCTGCTTAATCACTCAAGAGTTAATAAATGACAAACTGATTCTGGTTGTGCAACTTTCTTTAAGCATAGCTTCCCTTCAAACACGTCCCACATGCTCAGCTGTGTTCAGACACTGTGGTATCCCACCGGCCATAGGCAGAGGCAATGCTATTGGATAAAAACAACATCAATTTAAGGTACGGCTCATTTCAGGTTGAGAGGTGAGGAAAATGAGTAAAACGGGGATTTGCCACCTGAGCTCTATCAAATGGTATTCTTGGAACACATATAAACAAAAAAGGCATCCCAATTTCTCACATTAATTCCTTTCTCTGAGTAAAACTAGCATCACACTACTAATATCCCTATGGCTTTTTCAGACCTTTCTTCATTATTTCAGATTTGAAAAACAGTTTGCATCCATTAATGAATGACAAGCTCATTTCACAGCTGAGGTGTCCCTTAACAGTAATACCAGCAGAATAAAGGCAGGACAGCAGCAAAGGAATCTATAGGAGCTCTGCAACAGATTTCACCCATAGCCTGGCTGGGCTCACAGCGTATGTATCCTGGGACAGAGAGAATACAGTGCAGAACAGCACCAGAAGGAGCCACGCTATCACACAAAAATTGCCTATTTCATTGAATATGGCCTGCTATTGATATGCAAAATTCCTTACTGGTCAAAAAACAAAAAATCAGTAATCAGCTACCAAATGGAAAGAAGTAAATCTTACACAGACTGTGAAACATTTCCTATTGAAAGTCACAGTGGGAATTAGCTTACTGTTACCCTTCCAAAGGTACTCTTGCCACACGTGCAAATAGCTGCAGAAATAATCCTAACTTCTTTTATTCAGCATATTTCAGATACATAACTTTACATATACAATGTCCCACATCTGACAGCCATTTGCTGTCCCTTTTTGGTAAGCTGGTTAACAAACTTGCAGTGGCGTACTTAAAATATTAACTACTAATTATGAATTTGTTTCTTGTCCAAACGTATCTTTCCCAATTTTGCCACAATATATTCTAATTTCTGCACTCAGGAAATACTCAGTGTTGTTTTGCATTATTACGTTGTCTATGACTTCTCATTTGACGGGAAAAAGCTACTTTTTCACTAGAGACAATGTTGTATTTTTCCCAACTGTTTCTGGGCCAAGAGTTTCTTTATTCTAATAACCCTCTCTGGATTCCCTTCTTCTGTGAATCTGCATAGGAAGGCAGGGGCAGGCTGTGCTGTATCTCTGTCTGTGAGCTGCTCATGACTGCAGTGGTTTGCTGTGGCTGTCAGCTTTTCAGACTCTGACTTGGAGCATGTAAACTCAGAGAGGGTTTCCAATCCTTTTATACCTTCTGAACACCATATATGAAACAGCTGCAGACTGCACTCCAGCTCATCATTACTTCTGAAATTTTCACTTAAACATCTGCTGAATCCTGTTTACAAAATACAGAAATCCTCAAGGTCAAGTGCTTTAAAAATTAAATAGAGGAGTGCAATGTAGAGGGCACCACTGGGGAGAACAATATCCTGGCCACCCAGGAGCTTCCTTTTCCTTCTCCCTTATCTAAAGTATTAAAACTACATCTTGTGTAGATAATTTGAGTTTGAACCCTTTCACTCCAACTAGCTGCCAGAGTCAGCAGCAACAGGATTAGCTGGATGCTCTAGAGTTTTGAAGTGGTTTAGAGAGTCATTACAACCTCTCTCACAACCACATTACTGAAATGCAAACTTTGAACTTCCAGATCAGTTTTCACATGCCAGAAATGGTCATACATACTTCTGTATGATTTCCATAAAACACTTAACTGCTCCTAACTTTGTGTGTGTTCCTCTTTTTACTTTCAGGGCCAAACCCCTTCCTGAAAATTACAGTATTCTGGTTATTTTCAAACGCCACATCTCTCTTCTTTCCTAACAAACTTTTAGTAATATAGCTAAAACTAATTTTATAAAATGAATACGAACTACTTATATGCAAATTGTGCACTTCTTTGCTCAAATTACAGAAAGATGATTTTCTATCCTATACATTTTTGACAAGTTTCTCTTTGAATACCTTCTCTGTAGTCATATTCGTCAACCTAGACATCTTCAGATGACTTCAACAGCCAGACAAATCATAAAACACAACCAAATAAAAAGAGATCAAGCTTAATATTTTTCCAAGGTGAAAAATTTAAAACTTTTTCAAACTCTATTTTAAAAATAAAAACCAGGCATGTTTGACATTCTTACTCTTTTTTGTTTTATAGTTTCCTGATACTAATAGGCATAAAATGCCTAAATACATTTTAATTTAAAAAATTATTTGAAATGCAGAATTTTCACACTTTAAATTATAAAATATAAACACTGTGTATCTACAACTTTTAAAAATGCTGTAGCAGTCCACTTCTCACAAACTCTTGCAAGTTTGACAACTCAAGCAAATATACAAATTGGATCTGTTTTGTTTTCAGATATGAAACATCAAACATACATTAACCTGAATCCTGAATCACAATTCTCCTAGAGCAAAAATAATCTGGATCAAGAACAGCTTTCACATTTCACACTTTGAACTATGGTAACACGACAGCTATATTCATGCATGGCTCAGAAATTCAGCTGGGATTTACTTACCAAGAACTACTTCTCTATGCTGCCAGTCCAGCTGAATGAATCACGGAACTACTCCCATTTCCTTCAGGAAGGCTAGTCATGTAAGGCTGGGGAACAGGAATTTACACTAGTACTTTTCTAATTTGAATCCAGTCGCACAAAATTTTCTTTAAAATCACAGCTTCACTGCTATAGCTCCTCTACCAATGACACTCTTCACGCACAACTGCTGTGCAAGCTGTCCATGCAAGGGACGGTGTCACTGTGACAGCCCTGTCCAGCTGCACTGATAAATGACAGTCACCAGCATGCACCCAGCCCCAGGGAGATTCTCAACCGTACAAGATGCTTTCTAAAATCAGAACTTTGCTCACTCCGTGAATTTCAGTGGAGGAGCTGGAGACTTCCAGGATTTTGCTAGGATATAGCAGTCTAACAGCACCAAACACAATTATGTTGTTGGTTACAGTTCTAACAAAACAAACCATAACTTTCTGCTAGGGACTGCATCCTGAGAATTATTTGTGATTCTATATATATGAAAGACACAGGACTGGGAACTACCAAAATATACAAATTAAACATGTTTTTATTTAAATCTGCAGTATTCTGAATCCAATTACTCACTCATAGTCACAGGAAACATATAATATACAATCACAAACACACAAAACATACAAAATGTTGCTTCTCTATAAAGCTGGATAGGAATACATGGTTGGAATGTAACATCAAGTTTCACACTGTTTATCTGGCAGGTGTGAATCTTTACAGAGTTATCTAGTGAAGCAATTTTGTCAAAAGGGTCCACAAAAGTTTTCTAAGTCTCTTAAAAATTGAGGCTCCGGTTTTATACCTGTATATAGTGCAATGCAATTGAAAAAACAGCAAAACATCAAATCTTCCTCTGGTTGACTTGGATTTCTGCTATTCAAGTAAGTGTTAGTAAACACAATTATTTTTACAATCATACTTCAAAACTATTTAAAAAACCAGTAATTTCTGATGTGGTTAGAAGTTACATATAACACACCAGCATTTACTATGCCTAGTCACTCCATTCTCCTGTGGACTCCAAGTCCAAGATGATGGTCATCATCTCTTGATGAATTGAGCTAAATACTGAAATCATTCTTTTATAAAGCATGAATAAACATTAATATCAACTGTCTCTAATCTTTCTTTGCAACAGAGGACATAAGAACAGCTGGTTTTTAGGAGTTTTTCCACAAAAGGCTTGTAACTACCCACGCCTACTTCCTTCACCATGAACTTAACATGCTGATCAAATGAGAAAACACATCCAGAACACTAATACAAACCTCCACTTTTATTGTCTTGATTGTTTCACAGCTGAAATGAAGTTGTACAGGGTGACAGTAGCATTCAAATATTCCTCCTCTTTGAGAGAGGAGTACTTCAATAGGAAAATACTTAATTAAGAATTCATGTTTGCTGCAAATGCTAGACATTTTGACTAGGGAATGAGCTATAATATTCTCATGGTGCTAAACCGCAGAAGGAAACAGTTAACACTGATATTTGGAATGTCACCTAATAGCGATACAACAAATCAGAAACATTTGGATGAAACTGGTGGGAAAACATATGGCTCAGCTCTGTAACTAGATATTAACATTCAACCTCTTGGGAAATGCAATGAGATAAGTGCCACCACATCCTCACTGTGAGGAAGGGACCACAGAATCAGCATGTTTCTACATAAGCAGCATATAAAATGTTTATTCTGAGTACAAAGCTTCAAGGTTGGTCCAAAATTCTGTAGTGGTTGGAACAAGTCCCATGACTTCAGCAGCCTGCAAATTTCTGTCTTTATAAAACAGAAGATATCAAATCTATGCCATTTAACACTTTTATAGCATGTAGATACATTCTTTGTAAATTGTATAGTCTGGTAGTTATTTTTATACAGTTATACTATAGTTATATAGTCCCAGTTTTCTAAATCTCCAACATATGGCAATGGGAGCACTGAAGTGGCATATAGACACCACCCAAAACCACTATATAGTAGATGTAATTAAATGCAATCATATTTTGACCAAGCATTTTTTATTTTGTAGGCTGAAAAAGTTTCTGCTGAAATATACCTTATTGTCTGTTTATACTACACAAGCACAGAACTAGAACCATCGATCCTAAGTTTTCTGCTTCCCAAGCATGCAGGCCTAATTGCAAGCCCTACAAATGGCAGCAAAAATCCTAGTTCCACTGAAATCTCTGGAGATTTTAGCAGTTGTCTGTCACAGCGAGTTTCATCACACCTGGATTTCAGGTGCCTCCTGTGTAGTCAGGACAGGCTTTAGTTATCTGTATTTCCAAGAAGGCCAACAGAAACAGTCAATACTGCCAGCAGAGTCAAAACAGGGCTGTATCTCACCCCAAGAGCCATCATTTACACCCTATTACCTACAGAGAGTGCTGGACACCACCATCTGAGTCACTATCACTTCACATCCAAGCTCCCATGCTCAGATTCATCTCTCTGTGTACAAGGCAGACAATTCAGGTCAGGGTCAATCAAATGCCACCTTTGTTTTTTGTTCTTTCATTACCTTGCTACTACACAGCAGCACTGGCAGCTAGCTTGTGTTCCAGCCCACAGATGAGCTTAATTTGAGAAAAATGTGTCTTTAGTAAGAATTTATGCTAAGACATTCACAGCAAGCAGTGAAAAAATGTTTTGACAGGAACAGATGAACCTACAGAAGTCCAGGTGTTCAGTGAAAGCAAGCCACCAAGGCCATCATAAATCCCATTTATACAATGCAGCGAAAGTCTATTTTAAAAGAATCCTATTGCACCCCAAAACAATTTTCGCTTTTGTTCTGGAATTAGAGACGCTAAGCTGCTTCTTACAGATGGACTTATGCAAGTCTTATCTTTACACTGGTATTCCTCCTTTACCTGGCATTTTTTCTTTCCAAAATTTATATAAGGTAGGTCAGTAAATGTCTCTGCAGGCATTGGGATCTGGGCAATTCCATTTTCCTGAAAAAAATGCCGCTGACCTTATGCACTAGTCCAATGCCTTGCTCATTCACAGCCATTTAGACTGAAGTTCCTGAAAGGCCATGATGAGGTCTTTGGATAACATAATCAAAAGATGTATTATGAAAAGCAAGAAGCGAGTGCTTCAAAATTTTTTGTGCTGGGAGAAACAAAGTTTTGAGGCTCTCCTGTGGAAAATATAAAATTATGGCAAGCATCACTAGAGCATATGACCAAGGAGACTCAGCCTCTCCAGGCTCACATAGGCACACAAAGGAGCTCTTAATAAAGTTTGCACTCATGTACAGCATGGCTGACATGTGTACCAGATCTGTTCTCAGCTAAATCCTGACTAAAAAAATGCAGCTGGCTGAGAGCGTTAACAGGGACACAAACTGAAGGAAAGCAATGGAATGAGTCAAAATACTCTGCATCCACAGGAATACAACTGTCTGCTGTGTACACATCCAAGAAATCACCCATCCAGGTCACTGCAAAGAGTGCCTTAGTATCTGACCATGGAAGCACTGTAATTCTACTGAATGTTTCATAAAACATGAATGAGCATTTAGAGACTCAGTACTTTTTTCCATTGGTTATTTTTACTTGGTGTCTTCATACTACCTGGAAACCATGATGGGAGAAGATGGCCTTCCTTCTGGAAGAAATTGCTAAGTGGGCAGAGACCTGGCACAGGTGATTGTATTACTCCTTCATACAAGGAAGGAAAAAGTTGGTTTTGTCTATCCCTAAATAAAACTGTCATCTCACCTCTTGGTCCCAGGGAAGAAGCAGAGAATCATGGTGCCCCAGTCAGCTCACTACAGCCTAGTCCCTGGCACTCAGTTCTCTTCAACACTGAACATTAGTTCAATGCATCTGAGAGAGTCTGGCTCAATTTTACTGCAGAATTTATGTTTTGCTCATTAAGAAGGGCAGAAGATTACAGGAACTGGTAGAAGACAAAAACATTCAACTATTCTCAGGCAACACCACATGGTTTCCTTTCAAAGTCTCCAGAAGTGCCATTGTTTATTACTGCTACAGTGGATTTTATGCCACTCAGCTGGAATTCTTCTATCAAAAAAAGATGAGATTCAAACCACAACTTTCTTTCTTGGGAGAGAAGTATTTCTTTGTGGAAAGAAAGAACCAAGGGGCTGCACACTCTGAAATATGAGCTCATATCTCATACTAGTTATTTCTTCTTGTTGTACATAGATCTTCACACATACATACATGAATACCTGCCTGTCTAACTCTCTCTCTCAAGGATTTTATTTTCAAAAAGCTGACCACTAAAGTCCAGTAGGAAATGCCCAAAAGTTTAAAATGTTAATACTCTTAATGTTAATAAATTACCACTAGGTAGGCATCCTTTTTTTATGAACAGCAAAACCATGACATAGGACGCATTTGAGTAACTTAGAGCCACAGGCAGCCTGTGGCAAAGTTCAAAGCAGAGCTTCAGTCTTGGGATTTACAATCTTGAATTATCTTACATGGTTGCTTCCTTTCATTTTGTCACAAGACACAGCTGTGCCAGTCAAATACATGGTAACAGACCAACAGTACGCTATTAAAATCCCACTTAAACAGAATGGGATAGGAGAACCTTGAAAATACAGTCCTTTCAAAAAGATTTCAGGCAAGTTTTGTAGAGCAGCAATGTGATGTACTCTTAGCAGTGATGGAACAGGAACAGGTTATGTGTCAATAACATCATCACCTGCCTCTCCTAGTAGCAGGGACCAAGTTCCTTACCTTACACGAGTGGAAAGACGAAGTGAGGATGCAGAGCACTGCTACTGATAAAGCTGCCTGAAAAACTGAGCTGCAATAGTATCTCTTCTGCTTCTTTGCCCATGAAATAAGCTGATTTCTAGCTCTAGAAAGAGTTATTGCTGAGAGATTATTTGAAAATATACCCAGATGAAACAAATAACCAATACTTTCATGAAGGCAAGAGCTAACCTGTGGGATTAAGTGAGACCCCAACTTTGAGAATAAAATGGAGCATTGTTTTGAGAGCTGTTACTTTTCAAAACACCAAGTTAAAAGAGAACCACAAGGGAAAAGAAAGATGAGATGTGAATGTAAAAATAAAGTCAGAGGGGAGTCATAGTATCTCCAATGTGTAAAACTGGCACTGCCCACTGCCTAATGGTACAGAATGTTCCTGGGTTATTTGGGTGATTTATGATGAAATACACCTCACCGGGTCAGCAGCTCCCTGAAAATAAAAATTTATTGCTTTGGCAACAATTTGGTGCTTAACAGAAGAGGCCCCAGACCTCCAGGTCACACATTTCTCAAACCAGAAAAGCATGAAACTCTGAGTATTTACATTAATGTGAAGTGAGGAGCAGTGTGGGATTTTTTTTTTTTTACATTATTGCAACAAACTCAAATGATGTGTGAAATGAAAATTCCCTGTCCAGTACACATAGAAGAAAGATTCTGCTGCGTTCAGTGCATGGAGACAGAGGTGCATAATTTCAGGCTTGGGGAGACAGCCAGGAAAACTTACCACACCCAGCAGGATCTCAGAGATTTTCAAGCAAGCACTCCAGGAGACTGAAGTTTTTTAAGTTTCCTTACTGTTTTCAATGCACAAGCCCCTAGGCTAACCTCCCTATGTAGTCAGCTAGCTGGAGCCTGTACAAAGAAATTCTGCTTCATACAAAATACACAAAGTTGGAAAAAAAGCCTGAAGACGTTTATAGATACTTGGAGGGGAAACATTAAACAGCTCCTGCCTTCCCTTCAAATTTTTGTGCATCCTGAAAGTTTGTCTTATGAGATATGTATTGCTGGAGGCCAGTGGCAAACCCAGGCTCGATCTGTGCTGACTTGTATATCTGAGGTTTGATCCTGCCTGGTGCTGAGCACTCCAACACTGATCTGCATACTTGATTTCTAGCAACAGAACAGTCTCAGAGAAAACTACACTGGGGCTGTTAGAATGCTGAAAACTACATGGGGATTTCCTATATGTTCCTAGACTGGGGCTGATGTGCTCCACCCAGGTTGTTCTGGGGTTGCCAGATGGATGGAGACATTCAGCTTGAACTGGATGTCTCATATGGGGGTTTTCAGTAATAAAATTTCCACTTTTACCCAATAATGTATTGTTAATAAATGCTAAATACTGCTTATTAAAAGCAGTGTTTTACTAATAAGTAGTCATTCGTTCTGATATTTATGATGCAGAAAACTGAGAGTAACATTCTCTAAAGTTATTTCAATCTTGTGCTTTGAATCTTCTTCTGGGCCATGAATAAAACCATGATTAGTTCGGCACTGGGTTTATTTATGAACATTTGAAAGTATAAAATGACAGGAAGTTGGAAAATATTGCTCAATGAGAGATTTGGAGAGGCTTGCTAATTTGCCTGTTAATTCATTCATCATTTTCTTGGACATTTTCTAAATGAAATAATGGGTTTGCTTAGTATACATGTATCACTAGTGTCAAGATAAGAAGCTTACACTAAATCATGAAATTCACTCCTCACAAGCTAAAGACAGATGACCAGACTTGAGTACACAAATATCTTTACTCACATTAGCATAATTAATGGGGGCTGGTATATGAATTAGGAGGTCTGATAAAACTTCCTTTCTTCAAGTCCCTGAGCAACCTTATTTAACTTTGAAGCCAGTTCTGCTATTAGCTGGGGGCTATGAGGGGATTGCATGACCTCCAGAGGTTCTTACCAAGCTAAATTTTTTCTATTTGATTTACTACCTCGTAGGGGGAAGTCCTGTTTGCAGTTCTGTAGCAAAGACAGAAACCCAGAAAACATCCCAGAAAACATTCAGCCACTTCAGTTCACTTCAGACTTTAAAATCAAAACCTTACTAGTGAAAGTAGTTTTTTCCAAAAGCACTGGGCCATAAATTGGAGCACCTCTGGTAGAGCCAGGTGTACCCACACACTCTACAGAACAAGAGGCAAAACAAGCAACTGCTATGATTCCATCCTACCCTGAACTGGCTATAGTAAGCAGAGGATGTCCCAGACAAGCCACAACCCCAAGGATTGTGTAGGATCTAACCAGAAAGGCAACATGTTTTTTCTTTTAGAAATAAATAATGCTACTAGTTACAAATTGCTATCATTGCTAATTAAGTTACTGAACCATTCATAAGAAAGCTAGGAATGGAAATTCATGACAAAAAAAGCGGTGAGGGGTCACTCATTTATGAAGCAATATTAAATTTCAAAACATCCAAGTTCTTTTTAGTGAGCATAAACACTAATATTTTTCTACCTTTCAGCCCAATGACCCACTAATAACAAAGTTCCTCCTTCCTTTGCTAGTCACAGTTTTAAGAAAAATAAATCAGGAGCCCCTCACACTTCAAAGGGAACATACTTCAAAGGGCATTTCTGCTCTTTCTTTCTACTTTCTCTCTTCCTATCTCTTAAGCAGCCACACTTCTACTCACATTCATCCCTGACACCTTAACCAGCCAAAGAATTCACCAACTTTTCAGCAAGGAAATGCACTATCGAGCCCAAGTACCTATAAAACAGTTAAACAATGAAGTGTAATAATTTCCTGAATTTCAGCTTAACATTTCACGAAAAACACCCTGCAGCCAAAGTTAATTTACAGTTAACAATCCTGGAAGTGTAGTCATTCCAACAGGGGGCTTTGGGGCTTTTGTCTTCAGACAAATTGTATTTTAATGAGCCTAAAGGGTAGATAAAAAGGGTTCATGCATGCATATGATTTTAGGCTTAATCACCAGAGTTTTCTATTTCTAAAAAAAAAAATTCAAAGGCAAATTGGTGCTAACTATAATCCATATCTGCAACACACACTCCCTTGTCTGTAAAGAACACATAAATTCAGGAGCAGACTGCAAGTTTAAGGCTTGAAATGCACCCATATACACTGCAATCTAAGTAATTGTTATGCATAACCTAGACTGTACCTAAAAACCAGAAGGGTTCTTTGAATCTAGTCTTAAACTAATATAAACCAACAGTAAATCTACTGACTGATTAAAAAATAGACCTAATAGTACTTAAGCACTAATAAAACACACACATTAACCTACAGTTAAGGAACTCTTTGTTTGATTTGGTTCTCACTGTCCCCACTGTCTGCAGCTGAATGAGCTCTTAGATAAACCATGGGTATCAAGAGGAGACTACACAGGGACTTTACTTTATTCCCATGAATATCTGCTATTTAGCTTATTTTAAGATCTCTGTGCAAGTGTATAAAGGAAAAATAAAAAGAGAATAATTTCCACAAAGTGTTCACAGTCATTTCTTTGTTGTTTTATAGCCCTTTCCTGTCCTATTTTTGTGAACATTAGCTAGCAAACATATATAAACACATTTTGTTATTCAGACCACTACGCCTTCTGAATGAAACAATATTTTTCACAGGAATCAAGATAGGGGGTTGCAGGATTTGAGGCATGTATTTCAAACTTTTTGGATTAGCACCTTTCTTACTCTGCCACTAAGAGACAGTGTATATGCAACAGACACAAAAATAAAACACAAACTAGAAACAGTTTTGAACACAATAAAATTTCAAGATTTTGATATTCCACTTTTTCTTGGTGTTAATCACCTGGTGCTGTGACAAGAGAAAATATTTTCTGGTAAGAATAAGGAATATTTTATGTTAAGAACAAGGAATTGTTTTGCAGTTGCTGTTATGGCTATGAAGAAAACAGTGATGTTCACCAAAGAAAGTCAAAGAGAGGAAACAAAGACGATAAGTATCTAATTCCATTCTCAAAAGAACAAAAAAACCCCATGAGACTGGACACAGCTGGTGAGACCAAATGTCTGTTCAGCCCCATATTCTCTCTCTGACAACAGCCAGCTCCAGATGTTTAGAAGCACCAGGACAGACAATGCCATTTCACAGAAGCACAGAGAAATCTGGAAGGGATGGGACTTCTGGAGGTCGTGCAGTCCAGCCCCTTGCCTGAGCTGGGCTTCCCCTTCTTACTCCTGCCAATAATCTCACACTCTCAAGCAGTTACAGTTCAGGTATTTCCTGAGCTAGAAGCAATGCCTTTGCACTTTCTTCAATATCTGCTAGCAGACAGTCCATGAATATCCTAATTTACGGCCTCTGAAATTCCTTATCTTAATGCTTGGTGATTTATGTGTTTGAAGAGCTCAGTTTCAACCCCTCCTCATGCCTCTGTAGCTCCGCTATGGAGACTTCTCAGGATAGAGGGCACACCCCATTACACATCCATAAACTCCGTCAGAAGTCCAAAATGGCCAGTTCAACACTCCAAAGAGAAACAAGGGAAATTACACAAGATGGTGTTACTCAGCTGTCTGCTGTCTTTGTTTTTTCCCCTCAAATTCTAGTGTTTATATAGAGAAAATGTGTGTTTTTAACAAAAATAACAACCCAAACAAACAGAAAGCAGCACATTTGAATGCCAAATACCCAACACCTATTGTCACGGGCCCCAGGGTGGCAGCGTCATCCATGTCTGAAGTTCTATTTCAGTAGTACTGAGGATCTAGCAGTATCTGTCTCATTCTCACTGTTTCATGTCAAAATAAAAATTAGTTACTGTAGGTTTATCGTAAAACAATCACCATCACCACCTCAGCCCAAGTCTGAGCCTACAAAAATCTATGGGTGTCTTTCCAGTGACTTCCTGAGGAGCTGAAATGGTTTCACAGAGTGTGTATTGCCTAGAGTTTTCGAACAGAAATGCGTAAGTATTACTGCTTTTCACGTGGAAAAGTGAGGAAAGGAGATTTGCCTACGATTAGCCAGCAGGCGAGTGAGATCCATCTGTTCCCTGACGCCTGAGGTACCTGCTGCAGCACACCTTGCCGCAGGCGGCCACTCCAGAGATCACCACGTGGTCACACGCACGAAGGTTAAAACCAAACAAGCAACTTTACACTACTCCCCGTAAAAATCTCTGCACTGCTGGATAACAGGCAGGGATACACAGACTGGGATACACAGAGATTTGGTGAACTGGCTCACGTTCCTGGTTCTCCCTCCACGCGCCGATCCAGCAGCACAGAGCAGCCATAAAACCGGTTTTGAGCGCGGCTGCACGCTGGCAGCGCCGGCCCAGGTGCGCTCCCAGCAGCGCAAAGGTGCGGTCCCGGTGCCGGCGCTCCCGCCGCCCATGGGAAGCAGCCCGCGTGCTCTCCGCCCGCCTGCACGCCTCCCCACGCCGACGAGGTGTGCCAGCGCGGCTCCCTCTCGGCTGCACGGACCAGCCACTCAGTCTGGCTCTCATTAGCCCCGGCAGCCTGATGTTCGCGATAAGCGAGCGCTCTGCTTGGGGCGCGCTGGGGACCGGGGCGCTGCGCTTTTCGGGGTGCCGGGAACCACCCGAGCGCCGCGGCTGCAGCCGCTGCCTCGCCGGGGCTCGACGGTGGGTGGCCAAGCGCTCTCCCTGCTGAGGTCGCCCCCTGCGCTACTTACACCAGGGTGGGCTCGCAGGGGAACTGGTTCCAGGCGCACTTGTACTGGGCCTGGACGTAGCTCTCCGTCCCGTCCAGCACCGAGCAGCTCACGTTCTTGTTCACTATGTAGGCGCACCAGTTCCTGGGGGAGAAGGACAGTGTGGGTCAGGCACGCCGGGGTCCACAGCCCGCCCGGCCCGGCCCGGCCCGGCCCGCAGCGCGCCCCGGGGCGGGCGGTACTCACTTGCTGCGGGAGCCCGGCCGGGAGTACGGCAGGTGCGGGGTGCCCTGGCTGAGCCCGGCGGCGCCCAGGGCGAGGAGCAGCGGCAGCGCCCATCCCGAGGGCGGCGCGAGCCCCGGGCACAGCTCCATGGGGCGGCGGGCAGCGGCGGCAGCGAGCGAGCGCAGCGGGCCAGTGCCTCTCCGCGGGCTCGCTCCGTCCGTCTGTCCCTCCGTCCCTCTCGCCCGCCCTCACCGGCTCCCAGCTCCCTCACTGACGCCAATCCCCCCACCCCGTTTCCGCCCTCCCCCGCGGCCCCCGC
>VYZT01064655.1:0-16812 GCA_013400735.1 Pomatostomus ruficeps
GGTTGGGTTTTGTTTGTTTTCTTAAGTAGAAAGTGTTTTCTCTGGTACTTGGCCTAAAATTTTAGTACACCATTTAAATGTCCCTTCTCTCTCTCTCTTGCATCCTTGTCCATTTTTTTACATGTACAGTAGCCTGCTACAAAATTCAAGAGTTTTTTTACAAGTAATAGCGTTGATACTATGTTTTCCCATGAGAATATAGAATGTTTATGAGGCTACATTTTTTAGGTGTGGGAGGTTACAAGTAAGCCCTTTAAAAATAAGCAGATAGTAAGTTTGCTTTCTGTTAACAACTCAATATTTACTGCTAGCAGGTGCAAATATACTGCAGGTTGATGTGTGAAGGAGAATGTTTAAAGGGGAGAGCACTAAAATGGAGCATAATGCAGAAAAAATAGGCATAGAACCTGCACTTTTGTAGTATGTTCTGTGCAGTTAGAGTATCTAAAATTTAGTGTATGTAATTTACTTTTAGGTTAAAGATTTTAGGATTATAGTAGTAACCTATTATTTTTGCATAATTCTGTTAGGTATAGTCTTGTGTTGAATCTTGGGACATAAATGAATATACATGTATATACACACACACACACACAAATGTATGAAGGGTTGAGAATGCATCAGAAGCAGGCCACTCTGCCATGTTTTATACCTCTATATTCATTATAAAAGGATGTCTTAATTCAATAACTGTTGTGGACCTGCTCTACTTCAAGAGTGCAAAATGTTAAGCATATTTGATTTTTCATTTTCCTGCCAAGCGGCTTTCTAAATATCAGGCATGGAAGTGACTGTTGTTTTAATGGAGTATTTGCTAATACTAATATCTTTGGGAGTGTATGTGTATTTTGGAAGTTAAATTTGTGATACTCTCTTTTCTCCCCGAGTCGTTACTGAAGAAAACAACAGAATTATTCAATCAGGGTATTTCCTCTGCATGTTACTGTCTATGCTAGGAATTGTTTCTGCCTATAGCACCGTACTAACTTGGAATTAGAATGTTTATATGTTTTCCATAAATGCTCTTCTTTTATTTTAAAGATGACACATGTTGATGCCACCATTTTGTGATCCTCGTAGCAGAAGATAGTCCTACTGAGAAAATGAGCACTTTGATCATTCAGTCTTTGAACTTTAACCTTTGACTGGAAGTGACCTATAGGCAATGAAGACTACTTCCTTTGACTGCATTTTTACTAGTGTGCATTCTGGGCGCATGTTGATCGCTGGTTCAGTCCATGCAACTGACATGCTTTTGTTAGTCATACAGTATTAATGCAGGTGTCCAGAAATGTCAGAATAATTCCATTATTTTTATTTTAAGCTTTTGGAAGAATTCCAGGTCTTCATATATTGTGCAATAACACTGAGCTCCTTGGCGGTTTTGGTGCATCCATTGCCGGCAATGGACATTGTACCAGGGAAAGGTTTTGCTCCTGCCACAAAAAAGATTGAAGCATGACAGAGCTAATGAACGTTTTGGATATATTTGGATTATAAACAAGGGATTGACAATTACCTTAAATCCAGCCCATTCTTTTATATTTGGATTCTATGCACTGTGACCACAAAACTAGCAGCATGAGTTAACATGCCTAGCTGAAGGACTGTAATAAGATCATTACGTATTTATTAAATTGTTTATCTGCTGTCAAATTGTTTTGACATGGGCGGTTTTTCAAGTGACATTGGCAGAGAGGTACAATGTTATCCCTATGGTGAAATAAAACTACTTTTTGTATATAGTTATTCATATCTCTGAAGCAAAGGTATGAGTAATTTAGGGTATGAATGATTTAAACAAGAATTTATTTTGGAGATAGAGGATGGCAGTGATATAACTGAACTTGCTGCAGTCCGTAATTGGGCTTGTAATTTGTACTTTAGAGCTTTTTCCAAATAGATTGCACACTGTTATTTCCTGCTAGCCATCAGCATGAGCCCTACTGCCTACACCAATATTTCATTTATTTATGTGTTCAAAAACAATCCATATAACATTTTTTGTTTGCATTCACTGTTTCTTTTGTGTTGTATGTCATGTTTGAATGTTACAAAACAATATTTTGATTGAAAAGCTTTGTCAGAAGATATTTTCATGTAAATTATTTCTTTATCTTGTAAGCATCATCTTGTCTTTTAATCCTGTATTATAAAAAGAAAAAAAATACATTTTTGACAGAGGCTTAAAGTTTTCACAAAAAAGTGTGGACCTTCTTATTTAAGTTTAGACTAAAGTATATTTTCTTAACTTGCTTGTCCCATGTAGCCATGCCAATTTTTCCAGGCTTTTCTTCACCAAAAAAAAAGGGGAAAACGCCTAAAATCAAGCATTTTTCTGTGGAGCAACATTCATTGAAATGATAGTTGTTCTCAGCACTCTGTAATATTTTGATACTGCAATTAGGTCGTCTTTTTAGGAAGCACTTTTATAAACTTAATACCTTTACACATATGCAAAATTTCTATGATTTTTTTTACTGTTGCCTTATTATTGCACTCAAAAAAAAAATTCAAGCAATTAATGCATGAATGTCTAAATCAAGTAGTAGCTTGATGTAAAAACAAACAAACAAAAGCAAAAAAAAAAATCCCTAAATGCAATCCAGAATGAATAACTACAATAGCAAACAGAAAATTGGCTGAAAAGACTGATTTTTCTTTTTTAATCTGCTGTATGATAACTGATGTTTTATAGCCTTGTACATACTTCTCTGTTACCTGTTGTTTAAAACATTTTAAAAAAAGTATAGATGCTTAACTCAGGGTGGACAGAGTTTAGATGGATTTGCTTCAGAGAAGTATTTTGTACAGCATCAGAACTGTAGATACTGGCAGTGAAGTGAGGCTACATTATACTTCAGGAACTGCTTTTTTTTTTCCTACTGTACTGAAAATATCTCTTGGCCTTTAAAACTCAATGGTAAAATCTAGCTTTGGATATGAATTTGATGTGTGTATATATTTTCACAATGAGCCTTTGAAACATAGTATTAATTTTCTTTTAAGAGCCAAAAAAAAAAGGTATTTTAAACAAAGGAAGTACTTACACCCTAAACTTTTTGTTTAGCAAAAATTTATTGTTGTGCATCAAACTGCTTATTTTTGGAAATGGTTCATATGAAAGAGCAGTAATCTGATACTTAATCTGTATAGTCTTGTTAACTGCTCTGTATTAATTGAAACAATTGAGAAATTAGTGTATGAATGGTTCACATAATGGATCCTATCAAAATAGTCCCCAGGAAAGAGACCTTAATGTGACCAGATAATGTCTGAAGTAATGGCTGAAGTACGTCCCAGATTCAGTTATCTTTTCATAGAGTGGCTTGTGAAAGAAACTACATGGTTTCAGAGAAGTTTTATGACCTACCATATGTATTTTGTTGAAGATGGGTGTTGTAGTGCAAAGCATTATACATTTTATTGACCTGTGCTATCACATGGACTATAGTGAAGTTAAATAACCAAATTTATGCTGCTCTTTAATAAACTCCCACCCCCTATAATATACTTAGATCAAGAAAATGCAAGATAGATTAGAAGAGAATGTACCTCAGGTCTTTTAGTTTACAGTAGAAATGCCTCGTTGGTTCTCTCGTAGATCTGTGGGTAAGTTCACCTATATAGAGAGGGCCAAGACAAAGCTTATATACCACTCAAGCCCTCAAAATAATGCAACTATTCTGACAATGCTGTGATGTCCTGAAATAGGGCTTGAATTAGATGAAGGTGGTGCCATCCTTTCCCTAGGGTGACCCTGTGTATGTAACTTTCTTTCACTTGGAATTTCTCACATGGAATGGTTACAGAATTGGCTTGAAACTATCTTGCTTTTATTTTGTGTCAATATTCATGTTGTTAAACGCTTTGTTTTGTGTTTAGTGTCTTTATACTATAACACAATAAATTCTTGTTTTAAAATAGATTACTACCCTTGAATGGAAATACGTGTGGACCTTTTCATGGTGGAGTGCAGAAGCACAGTTCCTTACATTCAGCCAGTCTTGAGACAAAGGTGCCAGTAATTCTAAAATGTTGTGATGCATATCAAAGGAGGAATTTGCATAACAGCAAGGTGTTTCCTCTTTCTCCAGAGGGTATCTATTATAACGGAAAGAAATAGCATATTTAAAAAAAAATCACTAAGATATAATGCTTTCATTTCTCACAGATGATCAAATAGTTCTTTATCATGTTTGGTTTTTTGGGTTTTTTTTGCCATTTGACAAGCACTTAAAATACTTAATGAGAAGTTTCAGATGCAGGATTCTTGTTTGCCTGCAGTGGTGGGAAGAGAGTTTCTATTATTTTGTCTGCATATATCAGGACTGTTTAATTAAAACTCTGCCTCATACCAATAATTGCTTTCAGTTTTGTACAGTTTTTTTGTTCAAGAGATGATGTCTTCTGCTTTTTGAAAGGCAAGGCACTGCATACCTAAAACATCTATTTTTATGAAAAATTAGGTTTTAAAATTTATGTGTTTTGTGTTGTAAAGATTATTCTGAATGTTTGATTTTTATTCACTACTTTTTTTTGAAAGTCTGGCCTAAGATGTGAACTGTATTTAAAGGTATGGTTTAAGGAGACCATAAATTCTCCAGAACAGTAATTAATGATGTTTTAAAAAGGAGAAAAAAAACCTTAATTAAATCCTAATTAAATTAAAAGATTTGCAAAAGTACAGCTATGGAATGTCAAGGTTTGGAGGAAGTCAGTGTAGTTTTTGCCTCCTCTAGTAGAGCAGTTGAACATTATGTTGTGTTTGCATGCTCACAAATCCTGATCATTCTAAAGAATAGGTTTGAATTTTCTTTTAAAACCAGTTACTTTTAATCTGTATCACCCAATCCAGTTTGGATTTGCTCTAATACACAGTGGTATCTGAATGGTTGGGTGTTGAACTGAATAAGAGGAATTAAGCTGAGTGATCTTCAGCTGCAGTCACACAGCAGCGTGGGAATAGAGAGACTTTGGATTTGGTTCATGTGCCAGGTACTTGTTAGCCTGTTGTTTCTAGGACTAACACTAAATTTCCAAACCTCCAGGCTTTAAAATACCTTTATAAAATTGGAAGAGCAGAAATATCATGAGCCTCCTTTTATTATAAAAATGCAAATTTGAAAATACTTAGCCTCTGTTTTTGTTCCATTTTACTGATAATAGCAGTGCAGGAAAGTGTGTTCACTCACCATTTCTTTTTCTATGTACTTTTAAAAAATAGTGTTAAAGGAGTTTTGATCAGCTGCTTCAACGTAACAGATTCTCTCTGGAGCTACTTAAAGTGAATTTTTTTAAATTACAAAGTAAGAGCATTTCAGTAACATTGTAGTTCCATAGTAATTTCTATTCTGAAGTATGTAGGCAAAAACATGTAGGTTTTTTTCAGGTAATTATTTTGTATTTAAAGGCCAAAAATGAAATGCAGAATTGATTGACTGTGCAGTGTATATCAGTGTAGAGATTGGATTTATAAGTCTGTGTCCATAGTTTCTAATATAATAAATACTTCATAGGAGCTTCAATGTGTGAGTCAGTGGTGGTAGGTTAGATTGTATTTAACTCCCTCTAGTTTACATACATGCTATGTGCAGTGTAACTTCATATTTTGAAGTGACATTTTTCTCTTGACCTCTGCTGGTGAAGGGTCTACCTGTAAGAGACTCTTCTGAACAGGAATCCAGTGAAGAATTGAAAACCATAATGATGGCCTCAAAGACAGATGTTTCGATCTGAAATCCTGTAACACTGACCGCAGGTCTTCGCCTCATGCTGGCCTGTTTTTTGTTATTTAAAATCTCCATGATAAGACCTTAAAACTTCTTTGTCTTGCCTTCAGCAATTGGGAATGTGTTTTCTTCAAGCCCTTTGAAGTGCTTTGTGCCAAGTAGGTCAGGGTTAAATCTGTTCAGATGAACACTCTGGGTCCTTTCTCTTCCCAGGACTACAGTACTATCTGGACGCTGCTAATGCAGTTCTCAAGGGCATTTAATCCTTACAGATAAAATCAAACATGGTTCCTGCTATTACCAGAGAAGGAGGAATTTGTACTCCTTCCTTTCCAGTCTAATGATTTACATTCCTACTTTGCATCTAACTTTATTCTTGAGCCTGCACTGAGATGATTTAATGTGGTACACCAGTCGGAAACTGAAAAAAGTGAAAATGTCTTCTGAATTAACAAATTAGATCAGCTTGCTGCATAAGCAGTAGTTTCAGAGCTAGTGCAAGAAGTGGAAAGCATTGTGTAGCTGGGGTTTGGAAGGTGGGGGCTAAAACATGATTGTATCTTTAGAATTTTCTGTATAATGTAAATAAAGTATTAGCAACCTTGTGCTATGCAGAAGCTGAGTTATGTGCTGTGAAAAGCCTGAGAACTGGAGGTCTGGACTGCCTATAACAGTCTATGGCAGGGGACTTTTCTGTCTTTCTTAACTCTGTTTTCTAGTAAAAAAATCTGAAGTTGCTCCAAAACCTTCAAGTGATCTGTTACTTCTCCATTTAGATGCCTTGAGTTTTAGTGCTCAGGACCAGGTTGGCTTTTTTTTTTTTTTTTTTGTTTAAGTAGCAAGCCTGTAGTCATTGTTCTGTGAGGATATATTTAGTTAACTTTTTTCAGATAAGTGTTGTCAAACCTTAATCAAATATAGTTACAGATGCAGTGAAACTGCTGAAAAAATGCCACTTATTTTCCAGGAGGAAGGCAATAATGTTACAAATCAAATGTTCTTGAGATGAGATAGAAAACCAGATGTGTTTACAGTCATCTAACACAGAAAATACTTGTGTCCCAAGTCTCAGATACAGATCTCATTTGTCTATTGTATGCTTCAAGAACAGGACTTTTGCACTCTGGTAGAAGGTTTTCAAGAAAAAACCACACTGGTTCTCATCTCACCCCTTCCTTTGAAGGTCTTGTTCAAGGAAAGGATGAAACCTGGTGGTTTTGATCTGTATTTATTTGTGCTGGGTCAGTGAAGAGTGTGTGACAACTGTTACTCTGACTGGTGATGAAGTGTGAATAGCTCTTGAGTCTCATTCTCTAAACTGTCCATATGTCTGCAGAAAACATTGTTAGCTATGTTTCACATGCACAGAATAAAGTACATCTTTCTTTACTTGGTGTAGCAATTTATTGAAGATCAGAACTCTGGAAGATGCAATATAGGATGTATATATAACTAAGTAAACAAGTGACAAAGATAAGTCATCAAATCTCCAGATGACTTAGAGTGTATCAAGCTTAAAGTCTTGATTTGCATAAGGTTTTAAATTTGTGGGGGTTGAGGTGAGGAGAGAAATTTAGGGTATCATCTCGCACTGGTATCTTCTGTATCACACTTGGTTTTGGACTATAACTCCTCGAGTCTCTTAGATATCTGTGTGTTGTCATCTGCCCCAAGCAGTAACCATTGTCTTAAGCATTATGCTGGAGTAACAGGTGACTTTGGGTTCCTTAAATAATAATAATAATCCAGACAGTCCTATATTTGGAATGATTTTTCAAATGCTCCTTCAAATTGTGTTGACCAACACAATGAGGATGCCACATGGAGATAAGCTATGCTCACAAAGTAGGGTGGGAAGAAGAACAACCACTTCCTGAAGTTTTACGTTTGATAGCATCCTGAAGATTCTCTAAAAATCAGTGGCTGGTGGGGTGGTGTTTTGAGTTTCTGTGTTTTTGGGATTTTAGGTTTGGTTTTTTGGTGGTGTTTTTTGTGGGTTTTTTTAAGAGGACATCAGTAATTGCAACAATCTATAATTCTTAAGTTACGAAGTCCTTCAAAACTGGAAAAGGGCAAATGCACTGCAACTATGGGCATGAGGGAACTGAAGGATCAAGGTCCTGTATGAAAACCAGCAGCAGTTTGTTGAGATATGCTATATTAAGGGAAAGAGAATGGGTAGCCCTCTCCATGAACTGAGATAATAGGTTTCTTTTTGCCTTTGCAATAATTTTTCCAGAAACCCTAATAAACTGAACAAAGAAGATTTCATACTGTGCCTGACAAGAGATTTTGAAGTCTTGCAGATGGAAAATAGACTGGATACAGTAGTTTGCTATATGTTTTGTAGTTCTGAAAATTTCTTCTGTTGGTTTCCTTTCTTTAGTTTGTAGGAATAGACTAAATCATACCTAGGCACTACTTATGTCTCCCTGGTATCTTGGGTACTGTTGGGGAATGCTGTGTAGAAAAACTTGTAATTCTTTTCCCTAAAAGCTTCTCTGGATTGTTGTTACACGCAATTAAATACATCATCTACTTCTGTGTGTTGCTCATCAGCTACTTTGTAATGTTGAGGGTTTTTTAACTCATTTCTGTGCAACACTTTTTGAAAGTGAACAATATAAAGGCCTACCATTTGGATACTGGTTTAAATTATGACTTCATTCAGAAGGCAAGTTTCCTTACATCAGTAACTAGCATGCAATCTAGTAAGGCTTAAGTCTTCCTGAAGGATTTCTGAAATGTAAATCCATCTGAACTTTTTATTCAGTATTGGATGCACCTGGTAAGTATAACAAGAATCGTCTTGTGCCAGCCAACTCAGTCTGGAGCACCCCTGCACAGCAAGTTTAATGTCCCAGGGTTTTCTTTGGAGTAAACCAAAGATCTAATTGGAAAGTTTGCGGTGATCTCTGTATAAGCTGATTCCATACTGTTTTGTGGTGAGATGGTTTTCTCTGTATTTCAAGGCAGCTGTCAATGCACTGGGGCTCAATTTTGTGTAATGGGTCCTGTCGCTATTCAGAGTTTGTCACATGGTAAAGCATTTACTTAATTCTTTCTTTCTTCTATTTGCAAAGTATTATGGTAGGATTTGGCCTCTGGAAAGGAATCCTGCTGCATGGTCTGCACCAGAATGCCACTTCTCTCTGTCATACGGCTTTATTTCTTGGATTTGGTCTCAACAGTAGTTGTATGTGTGGGTACATACTAAAAGTGGGTACTAATCTTGCTTAGGCCATGCATTAATTGAGTTGATTTGAGTGTATATGAATCTTTGTATGTTTTACCTTACTTTTACCAATACAGTGTCAAACACCTTATTAATTACAGCTCTTCATTTAAAAGAGCAAGATTCCATCAACATTTATATTTTCATTATTTGTGGTTTTCTTAAAGCAAAGATATTACATTAAAAATAACATGGACAAAAGGAAGTGAGAAATTGCTAGCTTTTGTCTGGAAGGTAAAACTTATGAGTTCTTACAAAATACTCCTTTCAAATTTTGATTTTTAAATTAAGGTATTTTTTCTGTTGACTTTTTTTTCTTTTATCCAATGTGTATATAAATCAGTAGTACACTGGGTTCTCATAGTGAACTTAACGTGTAGCAAGGAAACAGAAAACTGCCCCAAGGTTTTCAAATCAATCTGTAAAGATGCAGTGCCTTGTAATTTGTTTATGCTTTGTCTTAGTGTGGCTTTGAAGAATCAAAACTCTGCCAGACATGGGGATGTTTCCCTAACTTTTGTTCAGGCATGTGGGCACTGTTCTTGTTTAAACTTCCAGGGAAATTCAGAGATGTACAGATCTGCCGTAGACCGTGGCTTTTTAAGCATTTTTATTTATTGTTCCAGTTAATATATTGGTCCTATTCTCTCATTAAAAGAACATTTAACTTCTCAAATTATGTGGGGGTTTTCTCTTGCTTAAATTGTCAAATTCAGCAACATTCAACCATGACAAAACTAATGCTTTTGGTAAATTTTTGGGTGGGTGGGAAAGGTATGGCTCAATGATGTGTTTTAAAGCAACATTTTAGTAAAAATATCCAGTTAGAGCATTTGTGTCAGTTATCAAAATATCCTAGAGCTCCTATAACTCCCAAACTCCCATTGTCCTGGCATAGCAAGGACGTAATGGCAAACTGATGATTTGGTAGCAGTGGGAGAGTTTTATATTAATGGGAGAATGTTTCACTGACTCCTCATTAAAAAAAATTTATGAAGTTCAAACTGCTACAAACCTTACAGTCTTACTGTATTACATCTTTAAATAGCAATAGAATTGAGTCCAGCTATTTTTGTCAGTTTGTGTACATGATAATATTAGTGCTTCCTTACAGCCAGTAATGTATAATTTTGTCATCAGACCCAAAACAACTTTACTAAGAGTGGGGTCCTAATTTTGGCAGGATTGTGAAATGATGTGAAGCCAAATAACTTTAACCAACTTCATCTAATATGATGTCTCACTCTCAGAATACATTGTTACACTATTTGTTCATTGCTGTCCTCTGAGAAAGTTACAGTGCATGTTGCTATAACATGCATAATGTACAGCAAACTTCTTACATGGTAAACTCTTTTGGAAACGGTTACTTTGCAGGTGAAACGGAGGACTTGAATTGCATTTGATGTAGGTGGAACATGCATTGATTCTGTATTTTCAGCTAATATAATACCTGCTGCTTACTCAATTACACTCCACCTGTTTTGAAGCTGCGTTTTGTTACAGTCCCTAGAAGTAGCAGGAATCTTGTTGCTCTAAGAGCTGTCACTTAAAAAATCGGGCAAACTGAGAATGAAGCTTGTGTGTGCTGGCAGGAGATAGTACTAACAGCAGATTGGAATCACTGGTAATCCTCTAAAAATAAACATCATTTGAGTGACAATGCTGCCAGTTGCCCTTGCTTTTAGTGTTTCCATTCATGAGATTCTATACTTAGAAGCATATGTAGTCAATGCTTTATTACCATTCCTATTGACCATGATAAGCCCTCTGTGTCATGTACTGAGTCATGCTTGCAGTACTGGTAACTTCCGAGCATTTCTTTTTCTGGGGCTGGGAGAGGGGGAACCCTTTTTTCTGTATGAATGCTGGGTACGGACAGTTTCTCTTTTTTGCTCTTGCAGTTTGGCATCATGTAATTCTAAGGCAGTTCTTGTTCCAAGAGAATAATAATGTAAGAGGTTGCTGATTTCATACAGGTTAAATTTATTGTATAAATTTATAATCTTGCCCAATTTCCTTAAGTAATTTTTTTACTTCTACAAAATGGTAGAAATACAGGGCTTTTTCAACTTGTCACAGAATTGTTCTGCTGTCATGCAATAAAAGGTATTTAGCAGTGCAGCTTAATAGAGATGGGTGGGAAGCAAACTGTGCAGAATGGAAAGCATCTTTCTGGTGATTGAATTCTTTGGGCTAGTTATGTCCTTGGATCTCTCTATCTGTATCAGGTAAATTTAATGTCAGTACAAGGATGTGTTAAGTGATGAGCGAAATACTTAATTTTCATGTCCAACGCTGGCCTTAACGTCAAGATGTAAAAGGCCTAATGCCTGCTTTCTCTGGGATCTGGTCTGTCACAGGGTGCTACCTGTAAGGGTGGCAATAGGTATGATTAGGTACAGTCTCATCAGCATGACTGCAAATAAATGTAACTTGTATAGACACCGATGTACAAACTGGTCACATTGCTGGTGTCACTTTGGTTATGTTTGAAGTGTTGCTGTAATCTGTGCCCGCACTGAGAGGCACCAATGAGAATGCAAAGCATTTAAAGATGGGCGTGATCCTCTTGTACAATACTGTCCGTGGAAATAGCATCATGTTTGGACTTGGTTGGAGGCCTTTTTATGTAGTCAGAATGCTATCAGTAAAGCAAAACCCTCAGACTTGTAAACAGGAATTTAATCTTATAGAATCTATTGCTTCCTTGGCCTGTAATTACACTTGGGTTTTCTTGGACTTCTCTCCTGAGCAAAGCCCATGTAATCTCATCAGGTAGCAATGCCTACTAATGCAGAAATGGGCCATTTCTAAATGTCTGTGTGCTTTGTAATGGAAAACCAATACACCAGGATCTTCAGGTTGCTCGTTCCGAGATTTATTCTTTCTGATTTATCAAGCTGTAGTTACATTTGTCTTCCTTGCTGTAGTCATGAGGTGTGAAGCCAGGGCTGATCTGAATTATTTGGTTTTCTTCTACCATTCTATGCTCTGTGCTTTATAGAAATAATCCACATCTTGTTGATTTTGGTTTTTTGGGGTTTTTTTAATCTGAAAAACACAAAGGATATATGAGAAGTTTCCAGTGTTCATAATGAGTGATGAGTATTAAGCATCTGTGCTTACACATACACAAAGTTTATGCAGTTACTATACATATTAACTGGATAGGCATAAATATGCAATGCCACATTTTCTGTAGTTGTAAGAAGGTGGGATGACTGTACAGAAAGTTTTTACAGTACTTTGTGTCAAAAATAAATGGAAAATTATGGAAATAACTCAGAAATTACATGTGCAAATTAAAACTAGAGACTTGGGGCTATCTTTTGTGCAGTTTTGGATACATGAACTATGATAATGAGTGATGTGAAGTTTTCTGAATGTGAACAACTCATATTTACTATAAAGTAATTTACCAGTATAATTTTAAAGTTTTGCAAGCGTTATTCAAAAGGTAAAGCATTTATTTACACATGGCTTTACTATTCCCAGCACTGATGTATGAAAGCAATGACAGCAAGTAATTACTGGGAAATACAATGCTACCTGCAAAACAATCTGAATTTGGGCCAGTGGGTCAACTAATAAAGAAACAGTGTTGATACCTTAATGATGGGAGACCTAGATGTAAACTGGTAATTGCAAAATCAGCACATCATTTTGGTTGTGTTCACTTTGTGTTCTAAAAAAAATGATAGCTGTTAAAGGAGATGAGGACCTAGAGGTTTCTCGATGTCCTTATACCAACAGTGATGGAATTCAATATATGCTGAAAAGTGCAAGTTCTAGTTCACTTAATTTAGATTCTTGAAGTGATTGTGTGATTCATCTGGTTTAGGGAACTCACATTTTAGACATGAATCATCAAAGATGGTGTGTTAGTGTGAGTTGTTAAAATTCATTGCTTGTGAGTGCTTGCTGGAGCATAAAGAGTAAATGGTTTCCTTTACCTGAGAAAACTCCTCACACTATTTACTTGTAGTTTGTTTTGTCTTGATTTGTTCATGCCTCTCATTCCATGTATTACCTAGTGATAAATTGGTCTAGTCATTTGTATGTCATTCACTGTAGTCAAAAATCTACTTTTATAGTCACAGTTCTGCACTGGTAATTGGGGAGAGCAGTGGTCTGACTAGACTTATGTTCATTAATAACATAGTTATAGTATATATAGTTTTAATCAACTATAATCCCCAACTCCTGGGCTTTGTTTTTAATGATTGGAAAAATATTATTAAAAAAATTAAGTGACCCATTCTTCTGGTGCTAAGCTATTAGAAGAGGCTTTTATTCAGTTGAATGACTGATTAATGTAAATCATGCATTATTCACTTCTTATTGGTATATTATGAGCACTCTATTAGCTTCATTATGCTTTCAGCTTTAGTATCAAATATCATCCAAATTCTTTAATAAATAAATAAATAGTACAGCTACCAAGAAACTTTACAAAACTCTGAAACAGAATTCTGGAAGAGGCTGTAAAATACCCACTTTTGGAAATTTTCAAAAGGAAATGGAGCAACCTGCTAACTCCAAAGTCAGATCCAGCTTTAAAGTTGGTCCTACTTTGAGGAGGCAGGGAGGGTGGTGGAGCAGACCTTTAGAACTCCTTTCCAACCAGTTCTGTCAATCTCCTCCTTCTTAAGTACATCATTGGGCATTTTCTTTGGGGATTCATTTTTTGTTTGGTTTGGTTTGGTTTGTTACACCAAATGTATTGAGGGGTGGAAACTCATTTCTTGATGATTTCTTTTAAAATTACAATTCTAATAATAAAATATATTCATAAAAATTAAAATATTTTGATTTTTTTGCAAGTCAGTGTGAAAGTGCCAATTTACTTTTTTCTGCAACTGAGGTTAGAAATGACAAGGCCAAGTATATTCAAGTGTCCTGCACCCGTGTGTACAGACCAAATAGAATGACTCTGTCATTTCCCCCACTTAGGTATTTGTGCAGGCATTTAGGCATTAATGTGGCTTTTTGTTATTTTCAAACTGCATACTGAATTAATCATTCCTATTAACAACTTCCATACTGAAACTAGATTGTTGGGAAAGTCATGACACTCCTGTTGTTTAATAGTAGAGTAGAGTGAAAGAGTACATACAGACTATACATCTTGTTTTCAAAACCTGAGAAATTTTTAGGTTGTATTAAGCTGCTTTTACTGACTAGCCTTTATCCTGTATCTCAGCAGTAGCAGGAAAAAACCCCTCAAAAATAAAGGTGCAGTCAATCTAAAGAGGTGACTAATAATGCAATTTAGTTGTTCATAAATGTAAAGCTCCAATCATATAGGAAACATTAAAAAAACAAAATACACCTATGGACTTAAAAATTATTATAAAATATATTAACCTTTGTTTTATAAAATACGTATGTATATGGTAAGTTTTGGGATAAAATCTGCTCTTTTGTATATAGTCTTCTTCCAGCTACATTCCGTTTGCACCACAATATGTATATCATGATACAAGACTTCTGAGTTGATACATGTATCTCAAGATCTGTTTTTAAACTAAGCTTTTAGCTGTTTGGTAATAGCAATGTTATAAAAATGTTATTATTTCAATCTCCACATTTTGGAGATTTTAGAGGCATGTTGGAATTACATCTGTCTATTGCAGAAAGTTCACAAAACCTCCCTTGTAATGTGATGCTGACGTTCAGTGGATGTGGTTTTTCTCTGGGTACACCAGTGCTAAGTATGTGCTATACTGTAGGGTTGTTCTTCAAACTACTGATAGTAAGTAAAGCAAAAATGACATGACATAAAATTATGAAGACAAAAACCCCCACAAACTTCTATGGACAGCATCATCATGATTCAGCATCTGAATGAACTTTATTCATGCAAAAATCTGTAGTAACCTGATGAAAAGTACTTGCATTGTTATCCATTGCTACATTGTATCAGAAGACCACATAAGAAATTGTATTATATTGTGTATTTCTGTCCTCAGTTCTTAAATTAAATTAAGGGGTAAGGAATCTCAGAATCAGAAAACAAAACAATGGAGGAATGAGAAGGGGAGGATTAACAAGCTACCACTGCTGAATACAGGGTATGTATAAAACTCTCATACCAAATGCTGAGTTCCCAATGTCTGTTTAAACAAGTTGTAAATGTCATATTAGTCTTCTGTTAGTAGGAAAATAAAAGCTTGCTATTACTTAGATACTCAAAATACAGCTCTGCCACTAGGTGTCAAGACGTGTATTTGGTGTGTAAATTATCTACAATATGCAAGCTCACTACAGAAATTCACCTGGGCTCTGTGCTTCTAGAGTGTTCCCTACACCATGCTTGGGAATCATGTCAAGCTACATGTTTTTTTTCTTTTTTTGCTCAGTACTGATCCACCTCTTGGTATCAAGTAATAATTTAAATAAAGATTCTCGTGGAAGAGCAGATACTGCAGGAAATATGAACTCTGGATTCATTCTGATTCTGACTTATCTGCTGGTTTTGTAAATTACATTTGCTATAACTAATGTTATAACTCTCATACTGATCATTGAAACTTAGCTGTGCAAAGTTTCAGATCAAAAAGATACAGACCTTTGCCCCCTCAAAAAATCTGGTTTTGTTTCTAAGCCTGTGGAATTTTTTTACTGCAGTCTTGCAAATCAGAAAGATGATTGCTTCAAGTTCTGCTGTTTCTACCTGGCTTTTGCATAAAGATTCTTGGTTTGTTTTACTTGAGCCAATCAAGAAAACAGATTTTTACAAAATGAATTAGATAGATTGTGGATTAAACTCTGAAATCTTTTACTAATGAACAATAAACTTTTGATTATTTTGAGGTAAAGATTTGAATGTTCTTTCTCATTCTAAAGATTAAAGTCAGAAATTAATTTCTTTGATTCCCTCCCCTTTTTATTCATCTGTTAATTTCTAATTTAAAGGAAGAAACACTTTAGACTTTAATCTCAATTTTACATAAGCATTTTTTGTTTCTGCCTTTTTAAAAAATTACTTTTCTGTCTAGTTCTGTCTTCTGTAAGGGATGTGCAAACCTGAAACATGGCAACAAGATAATTATTTTTATGATGGCACAAAACCAAAGGACGGTTGGTTTTGGTTGGAAAGGCACAGAAATAGCAGTTTAGCCAGGGTTTTATGTAGCTAAGTCCTGGCACTGTGTAAGGAAGGAAGGGTCTGTGCCCACCTGCGGAAGGAGGTTTCAGTGATGCTCCGTGGAACCTCCATGGCTGAACCGCCACTGCTGCACTCCTTGGCCTTCGTTCCTGCAGCCTCCCTCCATGCAGCGCCCAGCAACTGTATCAGTTATCTGCCCTAATTCCAGACAGAAGACAATTTTAACAGAAATCATGTTTATGAGTTTTTGCCTTTCTCTGAAAACAGCTCTCTCGGAGGGGAAAGGTGAGAGGGGAAGCACGTTGGAGACTTAGTGGTCCAAGCTAGAGTGAGACGAGTAACACCAGACAGGGGAAATAAAATCAAGCCTCTTCTCTGGTATGCTGTGGTGGCTGCCTCCCGCTCCCTGTATTTCTGCCATCCCTTATTTTCTTTTTCCTCGGCTGAAGCCTGGCTGCCCGCAGCCTGCTCTCTCCGGGCGCGCGAGCGGTGCAGACAGCGGCGCTCGGGAGCAGCCGAGAGGGGGCAGAGCACACGCGCCAGGCCGATCTCAGCCCCGCTCACGGACCGGCACAGCTCCCGCGGCGCTGCTCTTCGAGCTCCTCGGGTCGGGCTTTCGTCCGCGGTGCCGAGGCCTCGCCGTGTGGCGAAGCGCGGCCCCGGCCCCAGCCGGGAGGGGAAGGTGAGCGCGGGGCGCCGGGGCCCGCCGGGGCCGGGGGCGGGCGGAAGGC